>BPLR01003584.1:0-90172 GCA_021605095.1 Caerostris extrusa | reverse complement strand
TAGATTATTTATTGTAGGTCCAGCTTCTTCATTAAATTAGTGGTTTCTGTGAAACCATGTGGTTTTTGCACCAACATATAGTATGAAATGAAATATCTCAGTCAATTCAAAACTACTATGAGATTAAAAGCAAATAGATCAAAGTTATTAAATCTTTTAAAATATAATGTTTTCTAACATTAGAAAAATTTACCATAGTGATGTTTTAAAAATGTGGACATTACAGGATAATTAGAATTTTATTATTAAAAAATTAGCTAATGCAAATAATGATAATGCAAATTTTGCATTATTAAATTATCACGAATAGAAACCAATCTGTCTTTTATTTCTTTTTTGATACCAAATACTACTACTAATATTTTATTTTATTGCAAAAATTCATATGATAAATATTACATTTTATTAGAGTAATTATGATAATTTAATTATGGAAATAAAAAGAATCTCCCATAATTCAAGAGACCTTTAAATATATTTTTTTTTTCGGTATATTTTATAAAATTTAATTTATTCACAATTGACTGGGATTCCATGAATGAAAAAATAAAGGAAATACTCTTCTGTAAATAAAAAAAAATGTTTGACTGTCTTCAATTTAAAAATTTTTATGAAAACATAACTCTCTCTCTGTCTGTGGTTCCCATAGCAGCATTTTCTTTCACATCTAAATTAGGCAAATAAAAACTTTAAATTTATTTACCTTTCAAAGTATTATTATTCTAATTACTTCATCTTTTCAATGGTATCTTTTTCATTAAATATTTTTATTTGACAAAATTCCTATTATAGTTTCTCTCTTGAATTTATATGGAAAATTAAAATAAAATATCTTTTTTGAATTATTTAATTTTTTGTTTGCTCGGTTTTGGAAGCATAAATTTTTAATTTCATTTCTTCGTCTCAATTTTTTTCTTTATTTTTGTATTTGAAATCGGTAATTGTTTTCTACTGACGTGTTTTTTTATTAATTCTGTTTTTCTAAAGTATTTGAATGATTAAAGAAGGTTATAAAAATGGATGCTTACTTGTAATTCTCCTAGAATTTATCATATTTGAACGTTCTCAGTTATATGAAATGAAGTAGAACAACGAAATATTTTTGTGTGTCTTTTCTCTTAATATAAAGGGTGCATTCAAATGAGATTAAAACTTAAATGGATCCAAAGTTATTAATCCTTATAAAATTTGAAGTTTTCAAACATTGGAAAAATGTAGCATAAACATAGCGATAGTTTAAAAAATTGTGGCAAATTTTTAATTGTAGTTCCAGCTTTTTCATTAAATTAGGGTAGTGTTGTGGGTTGGGGCAATTCTCGATTGTAACTGAGTGTGGGTTCGCTTGAGACTTGAGACACAGGTTTGAGAGCGCATAGCTTTATTTACACACTATAAACACACTAGACACATACAATTTTGACACATTTAATGACATATAGTTATAGATTCGTGGAAGGATTCTACGAGTAAGCCGAAAATAAAGGTAGTCAGCTAACCGCTGGATGCACGAAATATGCTTCCTCTACGGCTGAGAGACCTTTTGTACCACAGGTTTCAGTTTCGAATCCCCTGCGGTGAGTGGATGTTTGTGAGTGATTCGGAATCTACGTTAAACTGTAGGTCGTTTAATTAGTCTAAAGTGTGCAAAAAATTACCGTGGGTGATAAGCCAAATCTCCGGCTACGAGTCTGTGAGCCAACTGACCATTTCTCTGAACGCCGCACAGGGGCGCTCTCGCTAATGCGTAGGAGGAAGAATGGTTACGGTGATCAGTGTTTTCTGTCAAACCATGCATTTTGACAAGATATGAAATGAATCATCTGAGATAATTCAAAACTACTATGTGATCAATCTGTGGCAAATTGATTTATAATATCGACTTTGCTTGTTAAATTATCAAATCTAGCAACAGCGTATTTAGTAATAATTTATGTACTAATTCTAGTTGTCCTTTAATTTTTTGGAAACAATATCCTGCTTACAATGGGATGACGATGATATAGTGTCCCTTTAAGTCTAAGTAAGATGAACCACAAAAACTGATACAAAAACCCTAGTTATTAACTCTATATTTTCTAAATAAAAGTTTTTAGGATTTTCCACAATGTTTTGTAGGCAGATAGGTGAAAATGTGGTCAGAGGAAGTTTATATCTATAATTATTACATTTTCTAAATGCCTTGGTTCCATCTATGCATGGATTAAGTTTCCCCTGTTTCCGTCTTTCTGTATGCCATGTTGATTTTCCTGCATCCATAATAGCGTACAATTAATTGTATAATTCTGCTTTAATTACTTAGAGATAGAAGATAGAGAAACAGATGCAATCAAACCTGTACAAAATAGCTGAGAATGAGCTCTTAAAGACTAATTTACAATTATCCATTGAAGGATTTCGAAAATCAAATTCACTATACGATGGAAGCCCGCATCATTAACATTGAATTTAAATCCATCCTCCGTTCGATGCCAGTTCTGAGCTAAAAAAAATTAGTCTTCATTGTCAACAGATTCCTGTTGGAGAAATCCGGTTTGTGCAATTTATTTCGATCCTTGTCTAAAATTAAAGAACTAAAGACCTATTTGAAAATAGTTTAAGTGCTAAATATATGTAATTAATACGACTGAAATGCGTATTTATCAGCAATTGTTGAAAAGATTATAGAAATAGAATAAAATTGGATAACATAAATTTTTAGTATCTCTGACCAAAATGTTCTGCTAACGAAGTCATCTAATCTGTCTATCTGTTCTTCATCTAGTCTAGTTTCTGATGGGGTTTTTTTTTTTTGTTCCAATGCAGCTGGCAAACACTTAGACAGCTTTGTCTTGGATGCCTTTAAGGCAAGCGCTGCACAGACGTTACTTACTTAGCACTACCCAGGGGGCGCGTGTAACTTGAAGATAAGCGACGGACAATGCCCCCCGCAACGCTCTACGATCCTATTAGACCGGGACCTACGGTTTAAAAGTGGATTCCGGACCACTACAAACATCCATGGCACCGCCGGGACTCCGGGCCCGAAACCTGTGGTACCGAGCGCCGAGCGCTAGCCACTCGGCCATTGAGGCCCTTTAATAAAAAATGTAGAATAGCATAAATCGTTTCAAAAGATAGTAGCATAAATCGAAATTAGTTGTAGCAGTAGTGAATAACGAGGGGCCAGATGGTTGATTGACTAGAGCTCTGGCGCTCAGTGCTGCAGGTCTCGGATTCGAGTCCCGTCTGTGCCATGGATGTTTTTAGTGGTTCGGAATCCACTTTAAACCGTAGATCTCAGTCTAATATGGCTGTTGGGAGTAGGGCTAAAAACACTACCCCGTAAAAAGAAAACATCTCCCCTGTCTAGAAATCTGCTAGTAGGCAGACGGCCTTGGCCCATTATGGGGATGTTAATCCAATGAAGGAGATGTAATGAATAACTCGTTCGATTTCAGAGATTAAAATCTGTTCGAAACCCCCCAAGGGAAACCGTAGCACTGATCATGCTTGGAATCATGCCCTCTGCATGCTTTTTGAATCCTGCTATTCTGATTCACAGATTTATCATTCCATTAGAATGATTGCATTCCATTGGCATCTATTTTTTTTTCATGCCAATGGAATAATAAATCTGTGGATCAGAATATCATTACATTAGCCTTAAGGAAGTCTGTAATAGGATACGAATTCTTCAGATTGGGGTGTTCGTTCAAAATTGTTATGTTTGTATGTCAAAGTCGTATATTGGTGCAGATTACCCATGGTGCATCTAGAAAATAATTAATCCGCTACATAACTGCATGGCGGCCTGATGGCCAATTGGGTAGCTCTCTGAACTTTGGTGGCTTCAGGTTCGAATACTGGCGGTGGCTTGGATGTTTGTGAGTGGTTCTTAATTCACGTTAAACCATATGTCGCTATTTAATTAGTCCAAAGTGCGAAAAAAATTACAGTAAAAGCGACAAACCTAAACATAGCTGCATTTCTAGTGTTATATAACTTCAGATGAAAATTCCTTGATCTTACACATAAATAATAATCCATTTGATTTAATAAAATTAGCTTCAAACTGTGCGACAGACGATGGTCTTTGAAGTCAGATGATGAAAGTCAGTTTGTTGTGAACAAAAGATAAATTGTAAAAGCGATAATCTTTGGCATAATTGTGTTAAATTACTCATATCTATCTTTTAATTACTTTCAGAATTATTTTTTTCTGTAAAAAAAAAACCTGAATTGGTTTTTATTAATGATGATAAGTATTACCACGTGGGATTCATTTTAAACAATGTATCTCCAAGTAATGATAATTATATAATGTATAAGTGTATAATGTATGTAACTGTAAGTGTAATTTATGGTAATGTTTGCTAAAATTTGCATGTATAATATGTTAAGCAAAGAATAAGGGCGAAAAAGATGCTCCAAAGAGTTTCCAAAATGGGGTTTTCCAAAGGTATGAAAGCATTTTCGTTACACACTATAATTATTTATCTTAACAACTTGATTCTTATTCCTGCAAAAATATGTAAACAACTGAAATTGGTATATGTTTAATTTCGAATTTTGAACGAATTGCGTGTATATCTATCAAAAATGTGACTACCACATGAATGATAACAAATAAATTTCGCTCGGTGAAGCTAAATTATAAAAATATAAAAATAATATTTCTATCTACAAAATCATTTAAATAATTATAATAGTGCAAGTACCAATAAACCCGAATAGTATGAAAAATTACATATGCTTAAAAAATATATTTTCGAATTATTATTTCAATTTCAAAAAAATTCAACTAGATTTTTGTAACTTTTTTTTTTTTTTTTGATTTCAATGGCAAGGCAAGTACAAGATGAATAAAAATAGTAATAATAACAAAAATAACAAAGGGAAAAAAATGCAGAAGAATGAAAAGATGACCGAAGTCATTGCCTTAAGAGTTCTCGCACGCCAGTAAAGCGCTGTCTCCGAGTCGCCGTCAAGTACCGCACATCGCTGGAGGTGGTCTCTGTTCATTGGGTCTGTTGAACCAACCAGCGTCTGGGCAACCAGGGTTCGAAAAAGATTTTAATGCGATGGAGATGTTTTGCTAGACAGTCATGGCCATTCAGAAGTCGGATTGCTGGGTATTGCTAAAAGATCTTCAGCTCTCCAACGCTTTGACTTAATCTCATCTTGAATTTGTAACTTGTGGTTTTTAGTCATTATTTGTTTGATATATAGTTTTATAGAATGGAGTGACAGTGACGAAGATCTCATTTGAAGTAGTTTTGAGCCTCTTTTTGCTAGACAATCGGCCAGGTTTCTTTCCCAAAAAATGCCACAGGGGCCAGTACCAGTACTGAAGTACCACCCGTTTCATTTTTAAAGTCAGTTTCAGGCAAATAATTTTGACACTGGGAGATTTCCTCTGATGGAGGTGGCTTGGTAACTTATATTGACGAAAATGATTTGAAAGTCAAATTCCCAAATGTGAACACTAAATATATCATCATTATTGGTGCAATAGCCCCATGGTGGGCCATTGCCGTTTGCCGACTGGCAGATTTTTGAAGCAGAAGATGTTTTCTTTATACGGAGTAGGGTTGTTGCCGCAACGCTCTGCAATCAGGTTCGAATACTGGCGGTAATACTATATTAGACCAGAACATTTAAAGTGAATTTCGAACCATTACACACATCCATGGCACCACCGGGGACTATAACCAGAAACCTGGGGCACCGAGCTCCAGAGCGCTAGATACTGGGCCATTCAGGCCCCATATGTTTTATATTCACTAAAAATATTATTCCTTTGAGTGTATCTGGTTAGAAGGAATCATTTTCGAAAATTAAATTATTTGCTTTGAACAATGTTGCAATTGGAAAATATACTTTTCACAAATAGTTACATAAAACGATATATGGAATACGCTAAATGTGGAAGATATTAGAGTTTTTACATACCGTACGTTAGTTACCGTAGGACATCCGTTAGCTTTTTCTCCCTAGCGCGCATGCTCATAGGGAAACATAATTTCCTATGAGCATGCGCGCTAAGAAAAAGCTAACGGACGTCCTACGGTAACTAACGTACCGCATTCTCTATTGAATACAATTCCTTAAATCTTCGTAAAGTAAAAAATTATTATGTAATTTTTTCCTTGTGTTCTTTAATTAAACATTAAATTTATTATGTCCTTTATGCCAGAAACATGAATATGAAATTTTATTAGCTGGATTCACTTATGATGTGATGTAAATTTTACCAGAAACGAAAATATGTATGCCCTATTGAAACTCCTTGCTAGGCACTTTATTTAAAACTCCAAACAACGCCGAATGGCACTCTGATGGCCAATTGGTTAGCTATCTGGCCTTTACCACAGGCTTCAGATTCGAATCCTGGCGGTGGCATGGATATTCGTTGTGGTAGGAAATCCACGCTAACATGTAGGTATCGGTCTAATTTGCCTAAAGGGTGCGCAAATGACCGTAGAGGGACAAACCAAACCAAAAGCAGTAAACATTCAAATGTCTTAATGGCCTATGCACATTTTTGAAATTTGTGTAATCATGTCTCTTGCATAATGAGAATTATATATAAAAATTATGTTGATTTTTTTGTCTTTTTCTCTACAACCACCAATAAAAAAGAAATTACTATTTATAAAAAAATTTCTCACAGACTTTTTGTGCTATTTTTTCTGCTATGTCGGCAAGGGTTATCATATGCAGGCTTGAATTCTGCACTTTTTTTTTTGGAAGGAACTCAACAAAATAAATATACATATAAAAATATATATTTATAACATATGTTATAAATATGCATGTATATGTATATTTATAATATTACATGAATATATTTATTTTGTTTTATTTATCAGATATACAGAATTCATCATTTAATCACTTGATGTCTTCACCTAAATAAGCAACCTCTCAGTATTTCTAATCTTAACTATTGCTCTAAAAGACAATCACTTTTCTACGAAAGTTATATCTCCAAATTTCATAAATCTAGTGAAAAGTGATAAAAAAAACCGCACGAATTATCAATCGCAGCAATTAAAACCGCACGAAATCAGAAATATTTGTCTAGCCTCATTAGCACTGAGCGCAACAATGTAATCCATTCTCTTTGGGTTGAACAAAAATGTCAATTATTACAAAGTTGCAATGTTTCTCATCGGAAAAGAAACATCACTCTGACTTCTCGGATGCAAAAACATAAAACGTGATTCTGTGAATTCCGAAACTTCTTCGCCGATTTCGACGAAAAACATCTGCATCTGACAGTCAAAAGTGTTAAGTAATCGAGTAACGCGAGACGTGCGCTTTGAGATAAGCCCATTACATAACAAAGTTCAGCGTTTTCGCGGTAAAGTGGCCTTGCGACACATGTGGAAGTTTAGCGGCGTCACCTTTTGGTAATTGGATATTGCGTTATGCATGTATTTGCATGAAATTACTGTGCTGAAAAGAAATAGTAACATCAGAAATAATTACACCAGATAGCCAGATAAATTGAAATTAAAAATCGGCTCTGCTACTATTCTTTCAAAATTGCCTGGTCAAAATTAATGTGGGTAAGTGTAGTACCCCCTTCCCCGCCACACCACCATGGTTAAACCCTGAGTAACGCTTAATTTGGTATAACTCTGCCGTTCTAGTGACAAAGGACTTAAGTCATAGGGCAACAGCTCTTTTGAAAACAACATCATTAACAAAATAATCATCAATTTGAAAACTACATCATTAATAGAATAATCATCGGTTTGAAAACAGCATCATTAACGGAATAATCATCGGTTTGAAAATTTTGACTATTTACTATCGAATTTCAGACGAATTTTTTCCTTGCTCCACACCATACTTGAACTAAATTGACGATCTCATATAATTTTTTCGTTCCATTATTGTTGATTTTTCATATACAACAAGTATGCTTATGCAGCAATCCTTCAATACCTAAATATTCGAAAAATAATTAATTGCCCAAATTTCTGCAATCCCTATTATAATATTTAAGAAAACTTTTGATATGCCACATGTCGTCAAAACATAAATTCAGCGAAGTATGATTGATATTATAATAGCAGTATTGCCAATATCCCAATAACCCCCTAGAAGCCTAATAGAATAATAATTAATAATATCCTAATAGAATAATTATTTATAATAATTAAGAAAGCTTTTATCCGCCACATGTTGTCATATGAATTCAGCGAAGTACGATTGATATTATACGAGTAATACCAGTATTGCCATTAGCCCAACAGCAGCCAATAGCCTAATAGAATAATAATTAATAATAGCTTAATCTATTATGCTATTATAATTATTATTAATAATAGCATAATAGAATATTTATTAATAATAGCCTAATAATAAAATAATTAATAATAGCCTAATAGTAAAATAATTAATAATAGCCTAATAAAATAATAATTTATAATAATTAAGAAATCTTTGATCTGCCCCATGTTGTGAAAAACGAATTCAGCGAAGTACGATTGATATTATAATAGCAGTATTGCCAATAGCAGTTTACTTTCTGTTGGCAAAATGTACATGGCACTATTTTCTTCTGAAAATAGGCAATTTGTTTACTTTTCAGTAGATGATAAGAAAAAATATAGTAATGATAGCAGCTGATAGTGGAATTTTTCATTCACAATCGTGAAAGAGTTAGTAAGTAGAAAAAACGATTATTCATTATAATAAATTGAGTTTCCGATTGCAACGTTTTCAACATAATAATTTGAAATAACCGAACATCAATGTCTGAATTAAATTAAAAATATAACAAATAATAAAAAATAATATGTAATTTTAAATGTAAAAAAAGGAATTGGAAATAAAATTTTTCTCTATCATGCCAATATGAATTTATTAAGTTAAATAGCATGACGATTCTGTTCTATTTATTTCTGAATTCACAAATTCCACTATAATAATCGGACGCTTTTGTCGCGAGCTGTACTAAGAACTAAGTAATACGGAAGTCCTCAAATTTTTAAATTATTTGTACATGTATAACACTAGCTGTATGGTAAATCAATGTGTTATAATCTTTCTTTAAATAAATTAATTTTGAAGGATTGTGTCCACCAAAACACTATGTATGCTATCAGTTTATTCCAAATATAACTTGTTCCTCATATAGAAGACTTTGCTGGGAGAATATATTTAGATGCTTTCGAGAAAGAAAACTTAAAAAGATAAAGCCTTTATTTTTTATCTATGAAACCTTTCACAAATTTGTATATGATATTATATTGAAATGAAAAAATAATTAACTAAAAAGTGTGCTAGTAATGCTAACTAAAAGTAGTCTAGTAATGCTAGTAATGCTTTTTTTTCGGTAAATTGAAATTGAAGTTTCTTTTCAAATCTACCATAGCGGGAAAAGTGGTGTTTTTTTCATTATTGATAGCTTCACTTGCTAATTCGGCAATCCCGTTAAACTGTAGGTCCCGGTCTAATTAGCCTATAAGTGTGCACAAAATGACCGTAGAGCGATAAACCAAACCTCTGTTAATTCTGCAGTTTAAAAAATTGAAAACTGCTTGTAGCGCGAAAAATTTCTTCAAAAGGAACTTTTCCAAATATTATTTTTCGATGAGCTGAAAAAAAAATTTGATACGAGTTGTTATTGTTCCTAATTTGAATATCTTTATAATTAAATGATTAGAAAAATCAATCTGTATTTAAATCTACTAGATAAATTACGCACTGTAATTTCTTCGATCGGGAAAAAATCATTCAAAAGCAACTCCCCCTAAATATTTCTTCAGTGTATTTAAAAAATATATTTACATTCTAAATCTACATTATTCTGTTTTTAAAATGGTAAAGTAATTTTAAAATTCTTCCTATAAATTAACCATTCGTTGTAATGTAAAAAATAAGAATCATTGAAGAATCTCAACGAACAATCGTTCGTTCTCATATTGTCATCAAATTTTTAGTAACCTGCATGATTGACTATGAATTTTATTCCTTACATCTCTTTAATAACAAATCCACTGCCTGCACAGAATGTGTATCCTACAATGGATTCCTGCTCACGTGGATTGAATTTAATGAAATTGCAGGTTCTTTGGAGAAAAATTGACTGTCTGAATCAACTGTCAATCCTACTCCCCTTGCAGAGGCAAATCATCATGATTGGCCAATAGCCCCATGGTGGGCCAAGGCCATCTGGCCATTGTCAGATTTCGAAACATGAGATGTTGTCTTTTTACGGGGTAGGGTTGTCAGCCCTACGCCGCTGACAGTCATGTTAGACCGGGACCTACAGTTTAAAGTGGAACCACTACAAACATCTATGGCACTTTGCCGGGATTAGAACCCGAAACCTATGGTACCGAGCGTCAGAGCGCTAGCCCCTCGGCCATTCAGGCCCCGATAACTAAAATAATGCAAATGTCTTTGCAAAATCTAGACTTTAATTGATAAGATCAAAACTAAATACCAAATTGCTGAAATAAATGTCGATAGAAAACAGATACTTCTGTCACAAGATTAGGGATGAAGCACCACAAAAATATGAAAATTTCTGCTGTTGGCGTTAAAAGTACCAAAAATGTGGCAACCGCCCTGATGTCGAACTGACTCCTCATCATGTCTTTAATTGCCCAGCCTGTTGCAGCCGTCATACATTATCTGGACCATCTCTCGGGAGAGGATTTATACTCCGAGGTGGCGATCAACATAGCCAATATTATTCAGGAGCACCACACCATTTGATTTTCTTGTACTCTTCAAGGAATGCAACAATAATAACAACATGCATAGGTATAAATGTGTACAGATGTGTTTTTTAGGTTTAAGTATGCAAATATGAATGAAGATTGCAGATTCAAAAACTTTCCAAGTGAAAGATGCAAGATTTATTATATTTATTCGATATATTAATAAGAATGAAATGTTACACGTATAGAGGATTAAAATTAGGTTCAAAAATGAAAACCTGTGAGAGCTCTCTAATTTATGCTGAATTTGCTATTTATATGGCTGGTATAACAACAACTTTAACTCAGAGATACTGTTATTACCTCGATATTTGATTCCCTTGTGCTCTTCATGGGATACGACAACAACAACAACAACATTCGTTTTCGTTTTAGAAAGAGATACGCACACGTAGATACAAGCGTTTTCAGATTTTAATAGTGTAGATAGATCAAGGAATTAATATTTTAATAACTTTTAAATTATTATATTTAGATATATTTGTATAGATATAATACTAATATTCCTTTTTTTTTTTGTTGCAATTTGGTCTAGACCTATTCTGCTAGGAGAGATCTGGAGCATTGCTCCCAAACAGGATTTTTCCTCACAGTGATTGTGATGCAGCTTTTTACTCTCGTGACGCACAGGACAAGCAGAGAGTCTTTGTTGCAGCACGGTATGAGGTAGGGGAACCATTGATGACAGCAAATCCAATTGTATTAAAATGCACTTCTACCAAATAATACATCATCTAATATATGAACTATATAAAATTTATTCTATTAGAATTATGTGTATAACCTGTATATATAGTGTGTGTGTGTGTGTGTGTGTGTGTGTGTGTGTGTGTGTGTGTGTGTGTGTGTGTGTGTGTGTGTGTGTGTGTGTGTGTGTGTGTGTGTGTGTGTGTGTGTGTGTGTGTGTGTGTGTGTGTGTGTGTGCGAATATTAGCTGAGACTTTGAATCTATAATACATATAAGGCCATTTTTTTCCTGTTAAATTATTATTTTTTTCTTGCGCATAGAAACGTTACGAAACACTTCTAACTATTTCTTTATTAATTTTTAAAAAAATTATTTTTAATGTATTATTATAATAAAAAAGCATTATATTGTTACAATACTTTTACAAAAAGTGAAAGATATTATTAAGTTTTATTACAATTTACTTTTATAACTATATTGCTTTACAACTTATTTTTAAACAGAATAAATGCTTAAAAAATTTTTGCTTAGTATCAAAAATCATAGTATTTTTTATACAAAGGTTTTTAAATTCAAATATACTAAAACCGAAATGTGTTAAAAAGAAATTAATGAAAGGATGATGCGTATTTATCACAAAATTGGAATAGGAAAGAACAAGTGAGATCTTAAATTGATAATGAAGGACTCGTTCTGAAATACTTTACTTCCGAAAATAAATGAGTATGACGGAAAAGCTGGTATTAAAATTCTCTAAATGTCTCAAGCTCGATTCGTAGCTCAGTGGCAACGTGCTCCGCTGGTGAGCATTAGGGCGGAGGTTCAATCCGCTGGTGGCTTTGTTATAGATACTGTTTCAAAAAGCGAAGAGATCCGATAGCGTTTGGGATGTTCACCATTTTGTCTCCTTTGTCGGACTATCTGGTGGGAATTTTCTAGGTTTTCTCCCATAATATATGCAAATACGAGATAATTCCTCCTAAAAGTATTCCCGGAAGTTACTGCCCTCTTTCTTCAGCGACACGGAGCCAAGTCAGACTTCTATCTATGGATGCCTCATCACAACAGAAGCTGCTCCCCCCCCTTTTTTGTCTCCTTATGAGACCACACAAGTTCATGGAATAGGTCTAGATGTTGCCGTCGACAAGTCGGATAAGAAACAACAACAAATATTTCATTCACAAAACACACTATTAGTTTTTTATAAAAACTGGTTTAATTCAGCTCTCTTTCTCAAAAAAAACTAGTTATAGCACTTTCTTTACTAACATTTATTTGCCGTATTTAATATTATTTAATTAATTTTATATTTTTAAGAACATTGGTGCATTAAGGGAAGATCTTCATGTTTTTTTTTTTTTTGTTGTTTATTTATTTTAAGACTTACGTTTACTTTTTCTGTAATTTAATTATGGAATGTCTTTTTTTCCATTTGTTGAAACCAACAGATCTGTGCATTTATGTACAGAAAAGTTCCCAAATATTGTAAATATTTGTAAAATAAAATATAATTAATAAGTTTCCAATTAATATTTATTAAAAATTTCGATTGAATTTTTAAAATTAAAATTAATAAAATTCATGTATATGTAATTTTAATGTCTAATAAATTTAAAATTTAAAATTATAATACAAAAGCATTTTTTTTTTCACTTCTACTTTCAGAAATTATGCTTTAACTGGTAGCCTTCTCTGTTCTTTAATTCTTGCTCTGATGTATTGTTATATACCAATATTGAATATAGTGTTGCATACCTGCCCACTAAAGTAAGCAATTTTCACATACTACTACTGAAATTTTTTTTTAAATATTAAATAATATATCGTTTTAAATTTCCAAATTTAGTAATGTAAGATTTTTAAAGAAACATTGGTCCAGATGTAAATTTACAAACTTTCTAATTATATTGGAGGGTAGTTATTTCATTAAATTATTTTTAAAATTATTCGAGTAGATATATTTAATTAATGTAATACTTACTGCAGAGGAACCCACAAAATTAAGAATTTAATGTAAGAACAAAATGCCTAACAGTAATCTTAAAAAATAAAAAATAAATAAAAATTGTAGAATTCCAAACGATTTTCTTTTCTTGAAAAAACCTCATTTTCACTTTTAAAATAAAATTTTCTTTACCTTCACCAGACGAGCTTTTAGAAAATATTTTTACATTAATTTTTCTTCTGAATTCATTATTTTACTAAATTATTTAAGTATTTAATTATTTACTAAATTATTTAATTATTTAATCATTTTGTAAATAAATATTATGTATAAAAAAACTCGTAAAAAGAAATTTTATAAAAATGTTCGTGACAGAAATTTAAAAAGCTCGTGAAAGAATTTTAAAAAACTCGGGAAAAGAATTAAAAAAAAAACTTATTAAAGAAATTTAAACAAAAGTTTAGTAAATAATGAGTAATTAAGGTTACGTAATATATTATTAATGTGAACTTACCTCTATACAGATTAGTGTATCCGATTTGAATAAATTATTAAGGAATACATTAAAATCCCCCCCAAAAAAACTATAAAATTCCAAACCATTTTCTTTTCTTGAAAGATTTTATCTTCATTTTGAAATAAAATTGTTTTCATCAGACGATCTTTTTTAGAACAACTTTAAATGAATTTTTTCTTCTCAATTTATTTTTTACTTTATATAAAATTTGTTAATTATTTTGTAAATAAATATTATATATAAAAAGTTCGTAAAAGAAAATTAAAAAAAAAAAAAAAACTGGTGAAAGAAATTTTTAAAAAAATGCTCGTAACAGAAATTCATATTATACTAATAGCCGCTGGTAATACAGAGGCAGTTAATCTTTATGCCATAAGCAAGAGCTCGACCGCTGTTACTCATTTAGCACAGGGGGCATGTGCAACTTGAAGTTATGCTACGGACGAGAGTAACACAACCCCACAAAGCTCTACTATCCTATTAGACAGATACTTATGATTTAAAATGGATTCCGAATCGCTACAAACATCAATAGCACCGAGCGCCAGAGCGCTAGCCACTCGGCCATCAGGCCTCCTGAAATAAATTTATGAAAAACTCGTGACAGAAATTTAAACAACAGAACCTCAAGGACACAAAAATCCCTCTCCCCAAAACAATACCCATATACCTTATGGATAACAAAAGAGTTAATTCTAAAGAAAATAAGGTTATCGATCCTGAATAAAAGTACTCCAGACAACAAAAATTACTAGTTTACAACAAAAGGTAAGTAAATGAAATTCAAACTTGTTACTGTCTCACAACTAACTGCTTATTTTACACTGTAGTTATTTTTTTCCTTAAAAGAAGAGCATACATAGCAATCGAATGCTTTATTTTCAATTCCAACTCTAGCTAGTTTCGGTGTCCATTTAAGCTGTCCGTGCCAGGGCTGTAATCTGAGATCTCTTTGGTGTCTCTTTTCTTAATCGGATGGAACTATCTTTTAAACGTGTAATGGTTTCTTTTATTATGGCTTCGAGTTGATTATGTGGTCTTGTGAGACCCTAAATGGGGAAATGGACCGCTCTTTTCTCTCTCTCTCTAAAACTTTTTTTTTTTTTTTTGTCGCAACAGAGAGTGGAAGTATTTCAATAAAACGGTTTTTCGAATCTGAGAAAATAGGGATTCATTTTTAAAGTGTTTTTCTTTGTTGTATAGTGTTTTGTGTGAGTTACAGAATAAAAATAAAAATAAAGTTTTTGTTGTAAGTTTTTTGTCTGTTAGAATCGCGTTCCAGTATTGATCAATTTCTAAAGAAAGTTGATTCAATAAGATATTTTATTGATTTTGTAACATTTTTTTTTTTTTGTCATTTGTTTAGAAGTGTTTTTGGCATTACATTTCCAGGAGAGGGAAATGTATGCTGTTTGATAAATATATAATAAACCCGTCACTCAAATTTGACAGCAAAACGAGCTTTATTCTGGGTAGTTATATTACATGCAATTAGTATTTTGTACTAATGAGAACAACCTGTAACTCAAATCTGATAGCAGATGTCCCCTATCATGGATAATGAGACATCATGAAATTAGCGAATATCTGTGCGACCTTCACAGGTCGAAACAATTACAAATGGAATATGGACTATACCATGAGTTGTTCCAATGTGATGGGTGATAGACCACGAACTGAGGAATGTCTACTCAATAAGAAGGGAGGGAAGCTGACGACCCTATATACTACTGACCACCCTACCAGCTATTGGTGAAGAAGGAAGAGAATTCTTTGAAGAAGAACATACATGACAATCGAATGCTTTATTTCAATTCCAACTCTAGCTAGTTTCGGTGTCCATTTAAGCTGTCCGTGCCAGGGCTGTAATCTGAGATCTTTTTGGTGTCTCTTTTCTTAATCGGATGGAACTATCTTTTAACGTGTAATGGTTTCTTTATTATCCGCTTCGAGCTGATTATGTGGTCTTGTGAGATTCTAAATGTGGAAATGGACCGCTCTTTTCTCTCTCTCTCTAAAACTCTTTTCTTTTTTTTTTTTTTGTCGGAACAGAGAGTGGAAGTATTTCAATAAAACGGTTTTCGAATCTGAGAAAATAGGATTCATTTTTAAAGTGTTTTTCTTTTTCTGTATAGTGTTTTGTGCCAGTTAGAGAATAAAAATAAAAATAAATTTTTTTGTTGGAAGTGTCTGCTGTTAGAATCGCTTTCCAGTATGTGTATTGATCAATTTCTATAGAAAGTAGATTCAATAAGATATTTTATTGATTTTTGTAGCATTTTTTTTTCACGAGAAGAGTTTTGGCATTTTATTCCCAGGAAGAGGAAATGTATATTGTTTGACAAATATATAATAAAAATCATCACTCAAATTTGACAGCAGATGAGCTTCATTGTAGGTAGTTCTGTTACATGCAATTAGTGATTTGTACTAATGAAAACAACCATTCACTCAAATCTCATAGCAGATATCCCCTGTCATGGATATCCTGCATAATGAGGAAATGACGACCTTCACAGGGCGAAACAACTACAAATTGAATAAGAACTACCCCATGAGTTGTTCCATCGTGATGGTAATAGACCACGAGCTGAGAAATGTCTACTGCAATGAGAAGTGAGGGAAGCTGACCACCCGCCTCCCCTGACAGACCCATAAAAGAATATATGTTTATTGGTGAATAAGGGAGAGAGTTCTGTGAAGAAGAATATACATGACAATCGAATGCTTTATTTTAATTCCAATTGTAGCTAGTTTCGGTATCCATTTAAGCTGTTCGTGCCACGTCTGTAATCTGAGATCTTTTGGTGGCTCTTTTCTTACTCGGATGGAACTATCTTTTAACGTGTAATGGTTTCTTCATTATCCGCTTCGAGCTGATTATGTGGTCTTATGAGACCTAAATGCGGAAATGGACCGCTCTTTTCTCTCTCTCTCTCTCTAAAACACTTTTCTTTTTTTTTTTTCGGAACAGAGAGTGGAAGTATTTCAATAAAACGGTTTTCGAATCTAAGAAAATAGGATTCATTTTTAAAGTGTTTTTCTTTGTATGTGGTATATTGATTTCTGCCAGTTAGGAAATAAAAATAAAAAATAAATTTTTTTGTTGGAAGTGTCTAGTCTGTTAGAATCGCTTTCCAGTATGTGTATTGATCAGTTTCTATAGAAAGTAGATTCAATAAGATATTTTATTGATTTTGTAGCATTTTTTTCTCACGAGAAGAGTTTTGGCATTTTATTCCCAGATGAAAGGAATGTATATTGTTTGACAAGCTCATATTAAAATCTATCACTCAAATTTGACAGCAGACAAGCAGTGATGTGGGTAGTTATATTACACGCAATTAGTGTTTTTACTAATGAGAACAATCTGTCATTCAAATCTGATAGCAGTATCATGGATAATAAGGAAATTAGCGATTGTCTCTACGAAATTTAACAGGTCGAAACAACTACAGATTGAATAAGAACTATACCATGAATTGTTCCATCGTGACTGGGGGATAGACCACGAGTTGAGAAATATCTACTCCCCCTTCCCGCCCCGCTCTTGACAGATTGTTTTAAATTACTTTTTTTTTTTTTTTGCTGGTAAAGAAGGGAAAAGAGTTCTGCGTAGAGTCAACCAGAAGTGTTTTTTTTTTTCTCTGAAGTGTCTAAATAGGCAGGAGTTTTCCACGTGTTTCAAAGTGAGCCCCTTGTGGTTTACGGAATCACGCCGTGTGATAGTTAAGGTCTGCCGCAGACCAGGTGTTTAGATCCTTCGTAGACTAGAGAACTCAGAAAAATCTCCGAACTTGGAGTGAATTTCACTTGTGTACTCCACTCTAATTTATATCTGTGACTTTCATTTTTGGAAATTGGGTTCTATATATATATATATATATAAATATATATGAACCTGAAAGTGAAGCTTGTCTATTGCTATATATAATGTTTGTAAATAAAATTTAATGTGTGTTCCCATGAACCTGAAAGTGAAGCTTATCTATTGCCACCCACCTTCTTTCCACGAAGCCAGGAGAGTTCATTGCAAAATGTAGGTCATAATGTTTTGGCATAGGCCGAGACGTTACAATTGGCATTTGTTAAAATTAGCATTTGATTGCTATGTATATTCATCTTTTAAGAAAAAAAAATTGCAGCATAAAGTAACCAGTTAGGTGTGAGACTATAACAAGTTTGAATTTCATCTTATTGATTACTTATCTTTTGTTGTAAACAAGTAATTTTTGTCGTAAGATTCAGAATCGATAATCTTAGATTCTTTAGAAATAACTTTTAATTTTTACCCATAAAATACATGGGTATTATTATGGGTAGTAGGGGTTTTGTGTCCTTGATATCCTTTTGCACATGACATTTATTACATTTTTTTCTCAGCTTTTTTTTTTTTTTTTTTGTATTTCTGCCTCGAGCTTTTTTTTTTTTTTTTTTTTTTTAAATTTTTTTTTTTTTCCATGAGCTTTTTTTTTTTTTAAATTTTTTAACGAACTTTTTCATACATAATATTTTTTGACACAATATTCGAGTAATTATTAAATAATTTATTTCATTCGGTTACACTAATCTGTGCAGAGATAAGTACATATTCATAATATATTGCATAGTTTATTTAAGAAAAATTTATGTTTGATATGATTAAACAAATAAGCAATTTGCGAATTTTAATTTTCCTTCACAATTTACAATATTTATGCAGTAAAACATTTAAAAATTGATTAAATAACTATTATAAAATTGCAAAAAATACACATTTTATATTATTCATTCAAAAATAAATACATTAAATTTTATGACACAATTTTATTATTATGTCACACATTTTTCGCTGTTAAAAAATAAAAACTGATTGATTAAAATGAAAAGGCATAAGAAAATTTCTTTTTTTTAATGAAAAAGCATTTTATCATTTTAGTTCTTTGTTCATGTCATACCCATATTTCTTCTATTGAATAAAAATTCATTATTGTCTATCAAAACCATAACCAGATAATATTGAAATCCTTCAATTTGTAGGAGTGTTTTAATACGAAATTTTATAAATATGAAATGAAATTTATTTCATTTAATTATTTCCAGATTCATCTGGTGTATTATTGCATTACCATTCGGAGTTTTCATGGTTGCCTATGATGAAACACGTAATTTTATCATACGACATTCGTCTGAAAATTCTTGGATAGCAAGAGAAACTTATTAGATGGGATATTTGTTTTCTGACTTCTTGTAATATTTCCTAAGAAATATATGTAATTTACAGTAATATTAAAAGAATGAACCTTAAATGTCTTCATTGTACGTTATAAAAAATAAAAGCTTCCATTTTCTGGACATTTTTTTTTACAATAGTGGAACTCATGTCTACTGAAGGAGATTTGTATTTGTAGAAGTAGCTGCGTTGCATTTATATATTGTATGGGAGAAAATTCAGAAACCTTCCACTAAGTAGCCAGTCATTGAATACCAGTTAAACCGTTAGCATTGTACTTAACCATAAGATATTGATTTAACACAATTTTTATAAAAAAGCCGTGTTTAAAGGAGACAGTTTATACACATCACCATTTGGCGCGCAATGCCACAGATTTCAAGTTCAAGTCACGGCGGTGCCATGAATGTTAGTAGTAGTTCGGAATCCACTTTAAACTGTAGATCCCGATATAATATGGCTGTAGAGAGTTCGGAGTAGGGCTGACAACCCTACTCCGTAAAAAAAAACCATCTTTTGTATCGAAATCTGCAAATAGGCAGACGGTCTTGGCCCACAATGGTTTGGTTTGTCGCTGTACGGCCATATACTTTGTCGCTCTACTGGCACTTTTTCACACTTTAGGCTAATTAGACTGGGACCTACGGTTTAAACGTGGATTCCGAACCACTCATAAATATCCACGACCATCCTGAAGCCTCTGGTACCAAAGGCCACAGCGTTAGCCAATTGACCATCAGGCCGCCTGGCCCACAATGGGGATGTTGCACCAATAATAATGATGATGATAGACATCACCATAATCTTGTTTCTTGAATCAGTGACTGCAATGAGAGCCCCAGCGGATTTGAATAGCCTTGTTGCATCTGCACCTATTACCAATAGCTCAAGAGTCAGAATTTTCCCAGAAAATTTTTAAAAAATAGAACTTTTATTATTTTAGAAAATGATAACTAAACAGTTGTACATGACTGTTTTGTTTTATTAAATATTTGACGATTGAGGCCTATCATCAAATAAAGAGCTCATTCCATTTAAATAGGATTATATCATTAAATTAGCGTTTTACAAGGGTTGCAGACCATTAAAGCAACGTGACTCGCCGCCTGCACACCTTTCGAAACCAAAACCAAAAACATGTGTATTGCCAAATGCTCTTACATAACGTCAAAGAGAGCGTAGAAGTAGAGTGTACATAAGAACTCCTGCGAAAATTTGATGCTCAGTACACAGTCCCCCTCCCTCCTGCCCAGTGAGGAAGAGCGAGTGATACAACAATACAGGAATATGAAAGTTAGTACAATTGCATAAAAAATGTTTATTTGTGCTGTGGGGTACTGAGTAAGATACAAAAGAAAATAAGAAGGAAAATTAAAAAAAAAATTATAAGGGTTGACATGAAAATATAACATAATAACATTTAAGGTAACGTGCAGTAGTTGGTGGATGGAAATTATATATAATAAGTTGTCGATAGATGACAAGGAAAATGCACGTGACTACCAGACCGTGTGACAGTCTTCTGAGCTTATGATTGCAGATTCGTGAGAATATCCGACTTGTTGGACATTTCGATATTATCAGTACTTGAAGCAGGTGAAAGTAAACCCGAAAAAGAGTCTTTTGTTACAGAGAGATCATGAGTGATACTGGGTGTCTTTTCCTTGTCATCTGCACATACTGTTGTCAGGCAGGAAGGATATTTTCAGACTGTTTATTGGCACAGTCTGATTTTTGCTATTTACGGTTACGATAAAAACTAAATATCATTGATCACTATATGGTAGAATATCCGACTTGTTGGACATTTCGATATTATCAGTATTTGAAGCAGGTGAAAGTAAACCCGAAAAAGAGTCTTTTGTTACAGAGAGATCATGAGTGACACTGGGTGTCTTTTCCTTGTCATCTGCACATACTGTTGTCAGGCAGGAAGGATGCTATTTTCAGACTGTTTATTGGCACAGTCTGATTTTTGCCATTTACGGTTACGATAAAAACTAAATATCATTGATCACCATATGGTATTTGACGATCGTGACACATCACAAACCAAGTGTGCAAGAGCTCATTCCATAAAATAGAATTATATTATTAAATTAGTTTTTTACAGTGGCTGCAGAACACTAGCGCAGAGCGACTCGCCAACAGCACACCTTTCGAAACCAAAACCAAAAACATGCTTGTTGCCAAATGCTCTCGCATAACTTCTAACAAATCGTCAGAGAGAGCATATTAAGTAGAGAAGTATGAACGCTGTTGCGAAGATTTGACGCTCATTACAATACAAATAAATAAGTGATAATTCATCACGCTTATAAAATACAAACACTAACAAATATAGCTTGTCCTTGCTAGGGTTTAGGTAGATGTAAATTAATTTCTAATATAAATTTAGATATCTTAAAAAATTTCAATTTTTCTAAGGAATAAAATAAAAGTCTTAAAAAATATTTCTTAGTCATGTTTATTAAGTATTTCATCAACCGGGAAAGTAAGGTATTCATAAATAGTTTATTAATAAATTATTCATGAATATTTAATGAATTAATTCTAATTTCATTTTTTTCCCTCCTATTTCAATTTTGTAAATATTTTCGTTGATATATTCACAATTTTTTCAACATTCACCTTATTTCCAATCATTTGAATTTAAAAACATAAATAAAAAAAAGGTACAATGATTTTTTTTTTTGTCAAGAAGTTAAGCATTGATATTTTTATAACATTGCTATTTTAATGAAAGTAATTTTTTACAAAACATTGGTAGTGTTATAAAGGCAATTTTCCACAAAATATTGGTATTGTTATAAAATAATTTGTTAGAACATTCATGTTAAAATTCAGTTTATTAATATAAAAATGATTAAAAATTTGTTATACTATACTAATGATTGTTTTCATTTAATTTAAAAAGAATTAATTAGAATTTTTAGCTACCCACCAGAATTGGATTATTATTCAAATATTGAATTTGTGAAAAATAATTTGGATCTACTCGTATAAGTGTTAGATTTTGAAGTTATAAAAATCACTGACAAACACATACATATATCTTGCTTTACATCTAAGAAATGATCCAATTTCTCCCCCGTTTCAGTAAATTTCCTAGTAAATTTAACAGAAAATAAAATGTCTTTGATTCTTAAAGGTTGAATTCAAAAAATTTCAAAGTGGAATATACTCAATCTATTGTATGATTCCAATCTTCGTATCTCTGAGAAGTTCAACATTTATTTTTTAACAAAAGAACATTATTGTGTATATATATATATATATATATACACACAATGACACATATATATATATATATGTGTGTGTGTATGTGTTGAAGTGAAGCATTGGTCATTGATTTTAACCTAAAAATTGCAGTTTTGACTAATCAAAAGAACTCTATTCCACCATTCAAATTCTTCACCATAAAAAAAACGTCAGTTTAACGCTGTGATAGCTTAAAACAAGTAATATAAAAAATTTAAGTTTAATTTCTACTTAGACCAACAAAGAAAAATTTTATTTTAGTTACTTTTTATTAAATAAATACAATTAATATAAATATAAGAGAAATTTTTTTTCTCCCATATAAAAACTAAAATTAATTAATTAAATTTAATGAATTAATTAATATTTGAAAAAAAATGTATTTAAAAAATGTATTTGAACGTGAGTGGATGAATAAAAAGCATTTTATTAACGATTGAAAATTTGAACAAGATATACAAATGTATATATGGAGAGTTTGAACTAATGGTAGGAATTGAATGAAAAAGAAAGGTTTTCATTTCAAGTTGAAATTTTCATCTTACATCTGGCGCCATCTATTGGTAGATATATGCAACTTAAATCTAAAAACCCTAAAATTAATTAATTAAATTTAATTAAAGAATTAATATTCGAAAAAAATTGCATTAACATCCAGTGTCATCCACTACAAGTTTTAAAAAATGTATTTGAACTCGAGTGGATGAGTAAAAAAATATCTTATTAAGGATTGAAAATTTGAACAAGATATATATAGGGAGACTGTGAACTAAAAGAAGGAATTGAAAATGGCAGGTATTTTTTAGTATAAAAACACAAATAACTATATTTTATGACTTATCACAAGGACGACTTTTAACCAAAAAACTTTATGTGCTTTTTGATCCGCATATACAAATATACTTTATGCGAAATTGCTTAGATAAAAACTTAATAAACATCCAGTTTATAATGTAAAATCTTTTCCGTAATTAGTTCCATGCAGTTCAAAATGCACTTTTATGCTGTTATCCTTTTTCGTGAAAAATCAATTTTCCATTTATAGGCGTCACCTCATCCTATCAGAAGTCTGTCTCTCGCCAACCTAATCGAATTATTTCCATTCCAGGATATTATTAGCACATTCATAACAAGCAACCTAATTGAAACGACTGACTTGATTTGCGAAATAAATGTCACTCCAGTTATTGGAGTACTGTGAATGTACAGGAATTTCGTCAAAGGACACGGACTCATTTTACATTACACTAGAATTCCATGGCATGAAAGGATAGGGTAAAATTATTTCCATAATGACAAATCCGAAAATTTTGTGTATTTATTTCTTCTGATATATCAGTATAAATGTCATTAAACCTCTTTATGTATATAAAACAAGAGATATCTATGTATTTGTCTGTATTTTTGCAGTTTAACTCATGAAATTGGCTAAAACTTTAAACTTCATTTCAACTTTAAAACTCACGAAAAATGTTCAAGTTCACGTTTTTTTCAAATTCCTTCTATTAGCTCACTCTCTCCCTATATATGTCTTGTTCAAATTTTCAATCGTTCATAAAATACTTTTTATTCATCCACTCCAGTTCAAATACATTTTTTTGAACTTGTAATGGATGACACTTGATGTTAATACAGTTTTTTTCAAATATTAATGCATTAATTAAATTTAATTTAAATTTAATTTTAATTGTTTTTTTTTTTTTTTTAAGTTGCATGTATCTACCAATAGATGGCGCCAGATAAACAAAAAAATGAATGAAAATTATTTATAAAGGACTTTCTACAATATAATGAAAAAAAGTTTTAATTGACTTTAATTTTTTTTTTTTTTATGTTACTTGTTTTTAACACAAAAAAGATTCTAATTAATACTTTCTTTAATAAAATAAAAACTGTAGTGTGTAGATTGAGCAACCAGATTGTAACTGGGTGTGGTTGGGTTGAGATACTAGAGGTGCAGGTTTACGAATTCACACCTTTATTTTCACATGTACAAACACCACACACATACAATTGAAACATACAACATTTAATACATTTTAAAGACAGTTAATTATAGATTCGTGGAAGGATTCCGTTTCTAAGCCGAAAATCTTAAATTCAGCTACACGCAGGGTGCATAAAATATAGTTTTTATCTTTCAAAAATAGGAAATTTATAATATGAATTACATGTATTCTTCTGTACTGCTAGAATAAAAATTAAAATGTATCACAAAAATATATTTAGACCACATGCACATACGCACACACATGCGCTCAGGACCAAAATTTTGTTATTCAGACTTTTATTTATTCAGAATTGAATGCAAAATAGAATAATTAATGTATTATATTTATTTTGCTCTTTTTAAGGAATAATACAATACAATAAAACTAAAAAAAGAACAACACATCATAAGAATTAAAATCATGTAACAATATAAAAATAATATTTTTCTATTTTTAATAATTGTGATTGTAATAATAATTTTATAATAATTTTAATATTAAAAAATAATTTGTTTTTCCATTTAAAATATATTTTAAGGTCATATCCTGTTGGACTCTAGAAATAGACGAAATCGATTCAAAACCCGATATATGCAGCTAAAGCGAAAGAGTCCGCGTATACCAGAAATATTCATAATGAATCAGATCGAACTATCTTACATTTAAGCTAAGCTCCTCGTATTCGAAAACATTTAATTATATTGCAAGTAACTGGTGTTTACCGAGTTTCTTCCTGTTGATAAATCCATCATGGAAATGAAGGGGAATTTTTAATTTATTAAATAAGAAAAAAACATCACATTACGTAAGGAGGGTTCATTTGTCTGTACTCAAACAAAACGCTTTTCGTCTTTACGCCTCATGAAATAAGCAACAGCGTCGTAGCCACTGTTGATAGAGTCGCGATGTGATAATAAATTCGGGTAATTCAATTTACTAAATTCGTTTTTGCGGATCGGAGCCATTATGCAAATGAGGTGGCCTCAGAGCTTTTCCCTCTGAGGGTTTTGTTCAGTGTTGCGCGGGGAGTTAAGGATACCCTCTCACCTCTCCCAAATAACGTACTTAACCCATTTTAGACACATCATGGAATAACATTTATAATCATGATATCCATTTCTTGAAAAATGTGGTGTAATGCATCTGTTTATATGCTGTTTCCCTGGTATTACTCGGGTATTTATTTTTATAATTTATCAAACAGGAGAATTAACAACAGAAGAATAAATGTTGTGCGAAATTGAAATAATTTTATTAACAGGTATTTAAAAATATACGATACTAAGACGTTCAAAAAAACTTTCTAACTTATAATAACACTTAATGCCAAACGAAATTTGATATTTTTATAAAGATATAAGTATCATATTCCAATTTTCATGTACAGTACTTTTCCTAAACAACCAAAATAAAAATTATTAAGAAAATGTTTAATGTACTTACTGATAGGACAGAGTTTTAAAAACTAATATTCATTCATAAGTAAAAAAATTTAAACTGAAGATTTAGTGGACTAAAACATATATAAACAAAGACTAACAAAAAACAATTATAAGTAAATTTTTGTCATGGCAGCGTGCGTGTACATGTGGCTGTATGTGTGCGTGCGTGTACATGTGGCTGTATGTGTGCGTGCGTGCAGGTAGTCTAAATTTATTTTCGGGATAAATTTTAATTTTATGTTCTAGCAGTACAAAAGATTTTTACTACATTCAATTATCTTAAAATGCATTTTTTTTAATTAAAAAGATATTTATTATATATGTTTCGGACGATGGAAAGTTCACTAACTTAGCACAGTGCTGAAAATTTTGATTAATGTATCATTTAATACTGTTTCAAAAATTAAAATTTTTGTAACATGAATTAGCTGTATTCTTTTGTACTGATGGAATAAAAAATAAATTTTATCATAAAAATAAGTTTATACTACATACACGCGAGCACAAAAATGCACATGCTTGCGTTAGGAACAAAAAATTTCGTTATAATTTTTATTTTTAATCTTTGTTCATATATTTTTTAGTTCACTAAATCGCCAGTTTTAATATTTGAAATCTTGCACGTATGAATGAATATTAGTTTTTAAAATTTTAGACATATTACTGCAACTACTAAAAATTATTAAATTAAAAGATATTGTAAAGTACCGATTAGTAAAATATTGTATAATTTTTCCTAAGCATAAGATATCTTTTTTTTTTTTTCAGAATTCATAATTGAATGCAAAGTAGGGAAATTAAAGAATTGCATTTATGTTGCTCACTTTAAAGAATAATACAATTTTATAAAATTTTAAAAAGAACAGGTTTTAAAATCTTTAAAAAACAAAAAAATAAATAATTTTTTTTTTTTTTTTATTTAAAATAAATTTTAAGCCCATATCATATTGGGCTATAGAAATAGACGAAATAGATTCAAAACCCGATATGTAAACTTGAAAAGAAAAGAGACTGCATAAACCAGGAATAGCTACTATAAATCAGATAGAACTAACCTATTTTTCAGCTGAACTCATCGTATTCAAAAACATTTAATTATATTGCAAGTAACTGGTGTTTACCGAGTTTCTTCCTGCTGATAAATTCATCATGAAAATGAAGGGGGATTTTTAATCTTCTAATAAAAAACAAACACCACATTACGTTAGAGGGTCCTTCTCTCACGTACTCAAACAAAACGATGTTCGTCTTTACGCCTCATAAAATAAGCAACAGCGTCGAAGGCACACTGTTGATAGAGTCGTGATGTGACAATAAATTCGGGTAATTCAATTTGCTAAATTCGTTTCTGCGGATCGGGGCCATTATGCAAATGAGGCGGCCTCAGAGCTTTTCCCTCCAAGGATTTTATCAGTATTCCGTGGGGAGTTAAGGGTCCCGTGTCCCCCTCCCAAATAATGTACTTAACCCATTTTTGACACATTATTGTTTGGATGTAAAAAGGAATAACATTTATTAATCATGATATCCATTTGATAACAAATGTGGTGGAAAGCTTCCGTTTTAAAGTGGCTTTTTTTTTGCTTAATATCGCTCGCATATGATGAATATTTACATTATATATATTCACATGTATGTGCTGTTTCCCCGGCATTGTCCTGGTATTTATTTTTATAATTTAGCAGACAATATTAATAATAGAAGAATAAATGTTGTGCGAAACTAAAATAATTTTATTAACAGACATTTGAAAATATACGATGCTAAGACATTTAAAGACCTAGCTTGTTGTTGTTATTGTGTCCATGGATTTAAAATATAATTATCAAAGTCAGATCAAGTCAAAAGCCTTCACGATAGCGGCCGCTAGCAATGGCGCCGCTTCACTATACAGGACTTCTCTTAAGTTGGCCTCGACTGGCACCATATCCAATTGCAAAACATGGGGAGTGAGTGCTGAGCACTCTAGAATGTGCTTAGGTGTTAGGAAAGCGTTGGGGCAATTTCTGCGGGGGATGTATTCCCTGGTCTTGTCTGGGAGAATCTTCATCCCTCTGTAATGATTAGTTCTGAGTCTGCTAAAACACGTTCTAGTTTAATCAACCTAATTAGAATTGCACTTAACGACAAAAGAAATTTAACTTTTTTTGTCGGAATATAAATATCGTATTCCTATTTTGATGTACAGTACTGTACTTTTGTCTACTTACTGGTAGGAAAGATTTTTAAAAACTATTATTTATTCATACTTACAGATGTTCAAAGATTAAAACTGACGTTTTAACAAAAGCTTTGTCCTGAGCATATGCTTGTGCATGTGGTCTAGTCTAAACTTTTTTAGTTTAAAAAAGAACTAATTGGAATGTGTTCATAATTTTTTGGCTAAAATTAAGCTTTAAAGAACAATAACTTAACAGAAAAAAAAATTATGACACTAACTGTTAAGAGTTTTTGAAATACGTTAGAATACCGTACATACATCAATGCAAACCTTTTATTGAGATATAAATTATAGATGGCCGATAAATAATGCGAGGTAATCAAGAGGAAATTTCATTCGTGAACAATAACTATAAAAAACGATAACGATTATAATCACTGATAACGATTAAAAATTGCTGTTGCCAAATTATAAGGAAAACTTAATGACAATAACTATTTATAAATAAAAAAAACTAGAAATTAAAATATAAATCTGATTATTTGAAAAGAAATGAAAAAAAATATATATTAAAAAGAGAACACAATAAACTTCTATATCGAAACAATTAACAAAAGAGCAATAAAAACAATTAACAATAATTGAAACATATAATTAAAAATGGAACATTTGCAACAATAAGCATTCATTTAATTAATTGAAAAAATTGTTTACTTTCATTTGGTTAGATGTAATGTATTTTCTTAATGGTTAATTGTACTTGTGGTGAATTTGATTTTAAACAACATCCAAATAAAAAGAGACAATTTCCGGAGATTTTTAAAAAACCAGTTTTTAATTGGAAAAAATTGTGTTTATTTAATTAGAAAAGAACTAATTAGAATTCTATCGTAACTATTTCACTGCGCACCAGATAAAAAAGTATAATTTCATAAAAATTGGATTCCATACTTTTATAGTTTTTAAGTTACAATAATGTTTAAGTTGGAATATCTACATATATACAAACATTAAAATATATACATGGTGATTATAATTAAAATCTCACTTTCAAACTGCTGTAAAAAAGAGCCACTTCGGCACAATGAGTTCAAATTTGAACTGAAGATACTTGAAGAAGGTGGAAATAGTACTGTATCAAAAAACGTTCCAAAATGTATTAATAGATGGCGCTGTAAGCGACCTAAAGAAAGTGAATTTGGCTGCCAGTGATAATTTGAATCTAAATTACAGCTTATTTGGCATGAGTTGCACATTAAACCAACTGTAGTGTTTAATGTGCTTGATTGTTTCGGGTTTTTGACGGAAAAAAATGATTTCCAAGTCATTCAACAGTTATAACACTGTTAGTGGAAAGCCCATCCACCACGGCAAGGTCATACTAAATTGAATGGAAAAAAAAATTGGGGAACTTTTTTGATGTCATACCGTTTCTTTCTTCTTCACGTATCTTCAGTTCAAATTTGAACTCATTGTGAGGGTGTTCTTTTTTACATCATTTTAAAAGCAGGACTTTAATTATAATCACCCTGTATATATATATATAACAGGTAGGCTGACACATAGATGGCGCTACTAGTATTAAATCCATATGATTTTTAGTTAGCCCTAACCTTCAAAAGACACGTGTATAAATTTGATAGCTGTTGCACTATTAGTATGTGAATTATAGCATTTTTAGTGTTCATCACGTGCAGTCCACTCGGCTGACTTCGATTGGACTCCATGTGAAATGATGGAGCCATGTTTCATCCATTGTCACATATCGATGCAAAAATTCGGATTTATTAGGAACTTTCTCCAAACACTGCTTAGAATCATCAATTCTTGTTGAGTCAATTGTAAGCTCTGCTTGGCACCAGAGCTTTTTTCCATATCCAAATATTCATCCACGATATGTCAATACGTTCCTTTGATATCTTTAGGGTCTCAGCTATCTCAATCAATTTCAGTTGGTTATCAGAAATTATTTTGTGAACTTTTTTGATGTTTTCGTCGGTCACAGCCTCTTTGGGGCGTCCACTGTATCGTCCTCGGTGCTCATTTCGAAATTTATCAAACCACTTATCTACAGTTGATTTTCCTGGCAAAGTCCGAATAATGTTTATCACGCCAAGCCTTTTCTTCAATCGTATTTAGTTTCGCGCAATGCTTTATTAACACACGAAATTATTTATCCATTTTTCAAACTGACAAAATTATTAAAATGCCATAACTCACATACTAATAGTGCAACAGCTGTCAAATTTATACACGCGTCTTTTGAAGGTTAGGGCTAACTAAAACTCATATGGATTTAATACTAGTATGCTATCTATGTCAACCTACGAACCTCTCAGCCCACCTGTTATATATATTTGCAATCAATGAACTTGATAAGCTTCTCTTCATTTCATAATAGAAATACGTTTTTCGAAAATAACAATTCTGTTGAACTTTAAACTTTAATATTTAATGGGAATGTTTCGTCATATTGTTTCACACTGTTAGTAAAGGCCACAGTTTACACAAAGGCTGTTTATTCACCTGGTTAATAAGCAACCTTTTAAACTGTTCTCTGTGTGTATCCATATTTTAAAGTCTCTTTACAAAAGGAATTTGAAGTCTTCATAGTAACATTTTGAGGTCTTTGTCTAATTAAACATTCTTAAGTATAGTATAATAAGTATAAATTAAGTATAATTTTATTTAGGTTAGGCTTTTGATTTGTTGCTTTACGGTCATTTTTTGCACACTTTAGACTAATTAAACCGTGACCTACAGTTTAACGTTGATTCCGAACCACTAAAAAACATCCATACCCGCACCAGAATTCGAACCTGAAGACTGTGGTACCAAAGGCCTCTCAGTCGGTGAGGAAATATATTTCGCGCACCCAGCGTGTATCTGAGTATCTTTATTTTCGTCTTAGTCATGGAATCCTTCCACGAATCTATAATTATATGTTTTTAAATGTACTAAATATTGTATGTGTGTGGTGTTTGTGCGTGTAAAATAAAGTTGTGTGTTCTTAAACCTGTGTCTCAAGTCTCACCCCCACCACAGCCAGTTACAACCAGAGATAATCCAATCCACAACACTACGCTAATTTAATGAAGAAACTGGAACTACAATTAATAATTTACCGTATTTTTTAAACCATCAGTGCTTATGCTAAATTTTTCCAATGTTAGAACACTTTAAATGGGTTAACGACTTTGGATCAATTTAAATTTTAATCTCATTTGACTTTGCATCTTTATATTATTAAGAGAAAAGACACACGAAAATATTTTGGCTTTTACCAAATGGCCTGTGGTACCAAAAGTCGGAGCTCTAGACAACTGGCCATCAGGCTACTATTTTTTATTTAGTAACGGAACTCTTAAAAATATTTGCTATCGATACTTATAAGGATTATTATCGAATAATTTGTTGTAATAAAAGTTTTTAAAAGTAAAATACATCTTTGAGTATAAAATAACTCTCTTCCGGGACCTATTTGTAGGTATTTTGTGTTGTCTGTAGGTTGGTACCCTCCTAAACGATAAAAATTATCGTAAAAGTGGTAAGATGAGGAGAACATAACTATTATGGTAAATAATCACACCCCATTTAGCTGTTCTTACAATTTAATAGCATATTTAAACCAGCAGCATAACACAATGTATAAATATAACAAATGCAACAAATTTCACTTTATCACGCACAAATCGCTTTTATGTCCTTTCCTGTCTTTTATTTTATCACCTAGTTCCGCGTGGGGCTCTCTGATTGGCCATTCCTCACCTGGGCTTTCCTGATTGGCCAAGAAATTCTTGGAACCGAGTTGAGGTGAAACACTCTATAATCCTCACACTTTTGTTAGTTTTAAAAACTTTAAATTTTTCACTTTTTATGCTGGACACTTAACCTGAATTTATATCAAACTAATATGCAAATATATAGCATATTCAGCGTTATCCAAGGACTGACATTTATGGACATTTAGTATCATATATTACATACACTTTGGTGTTTGGCAATTTGAAACATACATCCCAATAGCCAAGATCTTGTAGCTTCATACTTCCATTTCCCCTCGCTAATAACGGAGAAATTTTTTATCCATATATTTATCGTGTCCATACCCGGCGTAAGAAAGAGGATTTGGGCTTGGCTCGTTTGTTTGATTTCAAATTGAGCTCTCCCATCTCAAAAGTTTAATTCATTAATCGTGTATATCATCAACAAATTACTCATTCATCCTAATTGTCAATCAATTCAACAATATAGATTGTCAACAATACTCAGCTAACGCGCAAGAGAAATCATATTTAAATATTATGACAACAACCATTGCTTACGTCCACTGTTTTCAGAACAATTAATATTTGATGTTGATTATTACAAAGTATGTAACGCATCCCGCATCGACAGTCAGGGTGCCGTTTGGGAGTTTTGGATATTCTCCCGAACGATAACCAAATATGGTTTAGCCTTTTTTTTTCTCACGGGAAGAATTTTGGCATTTCATTCCCAGGAAAGACGAATATATATTATTTGGCAAGTATACTGTGTAATAACAATCTATCATTCAAATCTGACAACAGACGAGCATTATTGTGGGTAGTTATATTACATGAATTAATGTTTTGTACTAATAAGAGCAACCTGTCACTCAAATCTGATAGCAGATATTTAGTGTGTAAGGAGACTCATGAAATTAGCGACTGTCTGTGCGACCTTTACAGGTCGAAACAATTACATATGGACTACACCATGAGTTTTTCCTTCGTGATTGGTGATCGATCATGAGCTGAGAAATGTCTACTCAATGAGAAGTGAGGGAAGCTACCCTTTCCCTCCCTCTTGACGGATTTTCTTAAAGAGAGGTTTTTGAAGAAAAAAGATAAGCCCGTCGACCAGAGTGTTTTCTTTTTTCCTGTTTCCAAAATGAGCCCCTTGTGGTTTCATGTATCACGCTGTGTGATAATTAAGATCTGCCGCAGACCACTTATTTTGAGATTCGCCTTAGAGTCGAGAACTCTGGAAATCTCCGACCTTCGAATGAACTGTACTTGAGAATTTGCGAGTTTCACAGGTCGAAACAATTATAGATGGAATATGGACTACACCATGAGTTGTTCCATCGTGATTGGCGATAGACCATGCGCTGAGAAAAATTTCTACTCGAATGAGAATTGAGAGAAGCTGACCCCACCTTCTCGACGGATTTTCTTAAAAAGACGTTTTTGAAGATGAAAGAAGAGAGTTCTGCGACGAGTCGACAAAGAGTGTTGCTTTCTCTTTTCCTTTGAAGTGACAGAATAGGCCCGAGTTTCCGTCTATGTTCAAAGTGAGCCCCTTGTGGTTTCGTATATTACCCTGTATGATAATTAAGGTATGTTGCACGTGTTTGAGATAATACATCCACGCCGAAGACTCGTAAACTCTGGAAATCTTCGACCTTGGAGTGAACTGTACTTGTGATTTAATCGTGCATTTGTGATCAAAATTTATATTTCTAATTTTCACTACTTTGTAAAATAACGCAGAGTTCTGTATATATATATATATATATATATGTATATTTCTTTCCAATGCAGCTGGCAAACACAGACAGCTTGGTGCCTTAAGGCAAGTGCTGCACAGACATTACTCACTTTGCATTACCCAGGGGGCGCGTGTAACTTGAAGATAAGCTCCGGACGCGGAGTAACAATGCCCCCGCGACGCCCTACGATCATGTTAGACCGGGACCTACGGTTTAAAGTGGATTCCGAACCACTACAAACATCCATGGCACCGCCGGGACTCGAACCTGAAACCTGTGGTACCGAGCGCCAGAGTATATATATATATATCTATATATACATATATACAGAATATATATATATATATTTATATTTTTATTTAGTTATTTAATATTTATTTACAAATAAAATATAAATATATATATTCTACTTGTAAATAAAAATTAAATTGTTCTCATGAACCTGAAAGTGGTCTTTTTCTTGAAGCCATTATAAGTATAATATAGTCCGAAACGTTAAAATGGCGAAATCACTCCGCAATATGCCCGTCAGTGATACGTTCATGTCATACATAATTGGAACACGAAATCCACCCCTGTTCAAGAAAAAAAATGCGACTTATCCTATTCTTTATATAAACTCATGTTTGTGAAAATTGCAACACCATGAAGGACTTACGCTAGTGAACTGAAATTTTCAGGAAATGCAAATTAGCGCATGATATGCAAATGATTAGAATTTCAAATCCGTAGCGCATGCGTATGCTGAGCAGCGCCCTCTGAACGGTGGATGGATCCGAATAAATAGACGGCTGTCGCAAGGCGTGTATGGTTATCGGTGGTTATCTGCTAGTGGTTAAACTTAATCGTTACTTATGCCTCTTCGACGAAACAGAGCGAGATTTGAATAACTTACAGAGTTTGAACGGGGAGAATCATCGGCCTTCGTGAAGCTGGATTATCTTATCGTGCAGTAGCCGCTCGTGTCCAGCAGCACAGTGATGCGTCTTTGGAAGCAGTGGACGGACGAGTGTCGGACAACTCGGAAATCCGGGAGTGGACCCCGAAATGTGACGTCAGCTCGCGATGATAGACACCTGGTCCGCATGGCGCTGACGGACCGTACAGCTTCCTCTAGACAATTGGCAGCACAGTGGTCAATAGCTACAGGTGTTTCATTGTGGGCTTCATCAATTCGTAGACGTCTGCTGCAGCGTGGACTGCGCGCAAGGACTCCTTTATACAGGATCCTTCTCACGCTATATCATCGAAGCCTGCGGCTACAATGGGCCGCTCAGCATAGAGACTGGCGTGCTGATTGGCAGCATATCGCGTTTTCTGACGAATCCCGCTTTAATTTGTGGTACCATGATGGCCGCATTCATGTCAGACTGCTATGCCGGTGAACGCCACCTTCCGGAGTGCATTATCGAACGCCACAGTGGACGAACACCCGGAGTTATGGTCTGGGGGCCATAGCATATCATGGACGATCTCAATTGCTAAGAATTGTGGGCAATCTGAACAGCAACCGGTACATCTTTGAAGTTTTCTACAGCCCCAAGCTGGTCCCTTCCTTCAAAGCTTGCAAGGCGCTGTATTTCAACAGGACAATGCCCGCCCTCATATCGCTAGGACTGTTCAATCCTTCTTTGCAACGCGGCAGGTACAGCTTCTTCCTTGGCCTGCGTATTCCCCGGATATGAAACATGTGTGGGATTTCGTTGGTCGGCTTCTCGCTCGTGATCCTCGTCCTGTTGCTTCTGCAGACGAACTTTGAGTGCGCATACAAACAATATGGAATGCTCTTCCTCAGGCAGACATTCAAAATTTGTTTGACTCCATGCCACGTCGTGTATCAGCACTTATTGCGGCCCGTGGTGGCTACACAAAATACTGATTCCGATCTCTTGTTATTGTTTGTTTGCTTTGAATATTTAATCATTTATTTGTACCACTACCACTCAACTGTGTATTAAATTTCATTGAATTTTTTACGATTCCTTCATGGTGTTGCAATTTTCACAAACATGAGTTTATATCCTTTCTTTTTTAATGCGACTACTCCTATTCTTTTCACCTTCTTTATATAAAACTAAGCTATACTCTTTGTTATAAGCGTATAGAAAGTGATAAACTTTGTCTTATTAATGGTCAGATGTGTCTCATCATCAAAAAAAAATGAGAAATATTTGTTGTTCCTGAATAAAATTTTCATAAAGAATTTCACAATATATTTAAATTGTTTACAAGACTTACATTTTTAATAATGTGATGCCCTTACAATCCTTTTGTGAAACTGTTTTAAAAAAACGGAATTCTTCATACTTTTATTGTTTCTAAACAATTTTTTTATATATAAATCTTTCAAAATCGTCCAATTGTTTTTTAAAACATACATTGTTTAGTTGTTGATTACAATCCGTTTCAACATCCTATTGAAAATGAATACGATTTCTCGACAAATCTCTTTTGCCACTGAAAGACAAAGATTTCCAAGATTTCACGCATAGATTGCATGTGGAGAAGTGAATGTTTCATAATATCTATAAAATATTGTTGCAAAGAATAAGACTCAATCATAAAAGAATAATCATAATAAGACTGAATCATAGAAGAATCCTCGCTTCTTTTTGTAATTTGTTCAATACTTCTGGATGCATTGAAATTTGAATTACTTGAAGTTTTTTGTAAACTATTGCCTAGCTTTCGAAACCATTGATAAGTATTTAAAAAAGATTATGCCTACGCAAATCTTTATTGTTTGCATTATCTTTTTTATCGAACATTTTTTATTTAAATTCGTAAATGAAAATATGGCAATCCACAAAAATTTATTTAAAAATTATATCCTACTCCTATTCTTTACATAAAACTAAGCACGTATGTGCAGATTGGGTTGAGATATTTGAGGCACAGGTTGGAGAACTCACAACTTTATTGACACATACACAAACACCATACGCCTGCAAGAGACATACAATATTTAACACATTTAAAGACAGATAATTATAGATTCGTAGAAGGAATCCATGCTAATCCAACTAATACGCAGGGTTGAGTTAAATATATTTCCTTTCGGGGGAGTAACTATAAACTAAACGCTTCTCTGTATTTCTTTTCGGGTGAGAGTGTTGAGGCCTGCCTACTAATCATTTTTCCTGAACGCCAAAGAGCTCTTATCAATCAATATGTAAGAGGAAACCTGATTCAAGCTGCACTTCTGCCAATAAAATGAAATAATATAAATGAATTCTCTAATTCTATATTTTTATAGTGAGAATTTTGTCGTATTAATCGTCAGAAATGTCTCACCATCAGAAAAAAAATGAGAAATATTTGTTGATACTAAATAAAATTTTCATAAAGAATTTCACAATAAATATCAATTGTTTACAAGACTTACATTTTTAATATCATGATATCCTTACAATCCTTTAAAAAAACGGAATTACTTCATACTTTCATTGTTTCTGAAAAAGGTTTTCTAAGAATATAAATCTTTCAAAATCGTCCAATTGTTTTTTAAAACAAACATTGTTTCGTTGTTGATTATGATCCGTTGCAACATCCTGTTGAGAGTGAATACGATTTCTTGACAAATCGCTTTTGCCACTGAAAGTCAAAGATTTCACACATAGATTGCATTTACAGAAGTGAATGTTTCATAATATCTATAAAATATGGTTGTAAAGAATAAGTCTGAGTCATAAAAGATAGCCTTCTTTTTATATTTTTTTCAATGCTTCTGGTTCCATTGAAATTTGAATTACTTGTATTTTTTGTAAACAATTGCTTAGCTTACGAAAACAAATGGTAACCTTTGATAAGTATTTAAAAAAGATTATGTCTACGCAAATATTTATTGTTTGCATTATCTTTTTATCGAATATTTTTCAGTTAAATTTGTAAATAAAAAATAGTAATCCACAAAAAAATTATTTTAAAATTATATAATACTTACCTTTTGAGCATTCAGTAATTGGCAATAATTTTTTTCTGATAATTATTAAAAGTTATGAAATAAAATATTTACTTATTTGTTGAGCTGTTTTTTCTAATAAATTTTGTGAAAATATTTTCTGTTAGTTTTTAAAAACTTAATTGGATCATGTTGAAATTAGTCAATAATAGACAGAACACTCTTTTTTTTTTAATTTGTTTAATGCCTAACAACAATATTGATGGAATATTCATATTTTTTTATTGACGTACTGAAGTCTAGACATTTTAATATTCTTTTTCAATGTTTTTTTTTATTTATTTTATTACAGATTAAAAGATCAGATCCTTCTCGTTAACCTAGATGAAAAACCTTGATCTATGTTTTTTTATCTTATATTTAGTACTCAAAACGTGTGCCATTTTAAAATTGAGCTAAAAAATAAATGTGATTGCTCCTAATTTAAATGCGCCAGTCTCTTTAGATCAACGCACATTTTTGAATATACATTTTTAGGTATGAATATAAAAAAGGATCAATAAAAATCACTTGATCACTTTTGTTCTTCTTTGTTACCAAAATAGAACAGATATTAAAACATTTATAAAATTAATGAGATAACGCACATTACATTCTATATTATTTTTGTTTTTAGTATGCACTCAGTCTTCCCATGTCTGTGCATAATTGATCTAGTGTTGGATATGCAGAGGATTCAGCGTTACCCAGGTTATCCCATGGGGGAGGTGTCTGCTATACTTCATCCATTTTGTGCCACCACAATTTTAAATGAAACCTCCAGAGATGACATTTAGAGGGCCAGAAACTTCTTCTAATCTAACAGCAGGGTTTTCTTATCTGTGGATTTATATTGTCCATCCTCGACATAAAATTAAAATGGTTTGTTCGACATCGGTATTCAGGTTTCGAAAAAAAACATCTGTTCAATCTTTCGAAGAACTAAGCAACTTCGTTTTAGTAACAAATGACTCCGAGATTTAGAATGCCTGGGTTTCGAAAATAATAGCGCCATCCCTAGATGCACCTTTTAGGTGTGTTCTTCCGATATTGTGGATGTATTAACATTGTTACATTAGCAACTCCCATTGTGCATTATGGGATAAAGTAAAAGAAACTGTCATATTTATGTCTTATATCGGTATAATAGCAGATGATTTGAATATAATAATAATATCCGGCATTCGATAATAACGTTAACAATATATATATATATAAATATATATATATACCCGACTCGCGGCTCAGTGGTCGTTAGTCGGACTACCTGACATTATTAGACTGGGAGTTGTCCGGGTTGTCTCCCCATACGATACGCAAATGCGAGGTAGTTCTCCCTAAAAGTCCTCCCGAAAGGCACTTGCCTCCTTCGTCAGGGAGCCAAAAGTCAGACTTTTATCGACTGGTGCTCCATCACAATAGAAGCTTCCCCTTATTTCCATGAGACAGTTCTTAGACTTGGTCTGGTTGTTGCCAATGATGTCTGGATGTCCGTAAACCAAATGGAGTAAGAAACAACAAAAATATAAATGTAAAGAATGAGCTATTTAAGTACCCCAAGATATGATTACAAACTCACAAGGAATTTATTCTTACATGATTTCTTACGTAGCTTGACTCGAATAAGTTTTATAACTCAAATAGATTGAGAATCTCAAACAATTATTCTACATTTATTCTAAAGCCATTTTGCGAGCATAAATCGCGCAAAGTTATCGCTTCAATCAATGCTTCGAAATTAATTGCAAGTTCATCTGGCCATTCGATAATGTGCGACGTTTCATAACATTCCTCCGACCGGGCTTAGAAACGCGGATTAATTTCGACTTTATTAGCATAATCACCGCAATTAATATTCACAGTATGGACATGCATCGAACGTAGAAAATGATAGCGTTTCACATAATACTATTGGTGTATCCTATGTTCGCTGGATTAAAGTCGAAGTAAAGTTTACATAAATTTTCAATGATTTTACGTAAATTTCCATTAAATTTTATATCTTATAAATAAATATGATACAATATTGTCAGGCTTCACTAAATACAATATACTTTGATCAGTTTTGTCATAGATAAAGATTTATTTAGAAATGTTTCTAGAAATAGGAGGAATAGGAAGATTTGGTTTGGTTTGTCGCTCTACGGTTATCTTGTGCACACTTTAGGCTAAACAGACCGGAACCTGAGTTTAAAGTGGGTTCCGAACCACTCACAAACATCCATGCCACCACCAGGATTCGAACCTAAAGCCTGTGGTACCAAAGGCCGAGGAATAGAAGGAGCTAATATCTTTAGCAGAACGTATATCGTATCGGAGAAAGGAATAAGGAATTAATAGAGAGTTTTTCATATGTATTTGGACTTCAAACTTTTCTCCCTAGCGCATGCTCATAGGAAACATTATTACAGATACGCATGAGCATTTCCTATGAGCATGCGCACTAGGGAGAAAAAGCTAACTGAAGTAAATTACGATATGCAAAAATCGAATATCTTTAGCATATCTCGTAATATCGTATCGGAGAAAGAATAAGGAATTTATATCTTTTTAGCATATCGTATCGGAGAAAGGAATAAGGAATTAATATCTTTAGCAGAACGTAATATCGTATCGGAGAAAGAAATAAGAAATTAATATCTTTAGCTTATCGTATCGTTCCGTACTGTAATATCGTATCGTATAGTACTGTAATATCGTATCGTATAGTACTGTAATATCTTATCGTATCGTATAGTACTGAAATATCTTATCGTATCGTATAGTACTGAAATATGTCATCGTATCGTATAATATTTTATCGTATCGTATAATACTGAAATATCTTATCGTATCGTATAGTAAGTACTGAAATATCTTAAAATGCAATATCTTATCATATCGTAACTGTAATTTTTATCTTTATCGTATCGTACTGTATAAATCTTATCGTGTTATTTAAATTTTATCGTATCGTATTGTTATGAGATATTGCGATATTTAACAATAATTAGTATGTCTTTTCAAATACTAATATCCTGAGAAAGCAAATCGCCTTTAAGTTATTTTTTTTAGCTCTTATTCAACTAATACGTGTTTTAAAGTCATTTAGAAAATAAAAATCCAAATTCAATAAAATATTCAAATTCAGTAAAAACATTATAAAATGCAAAATATAGAAGAAAAAATGTTCGTATCTATATCATATCGTATTAACCATAATAGTTTGTAGAGAAAACGTTAAAATTATTGGAATTGGAGGAAAAATCACAGAAAATATCGAATAATTTATATATTTTATCGTTAAATATAGCCTGGAGTTGTTATGATGTGAGAATACATGTCGTCTGCCTGGATTTGACAGGCTCAATTTATTAATGATGCCATGGATCAATACATGAATATACTAACATCTCCGCACAAAAAATTGGCCTTCATGGCCTTTAAATGTTTATGTTTAATTTTATCAAAACATATTACCGTAAGTATTCAGTTACTTTATAAATGTAAAGAAGACATTAAATCGATTCGTCACCAGATTTGAATCCCTAGAACATATCTGGCAAGAACTTCAAAATAGAATGCAGAAACATGACTTTTCTTCAAAGCAGTTTCTTAAATATGTAATTCAAATAGAATGGAACGAAATAGTTTAAAATTACAGAAATGAATCTATTTATCAAAAAGGATTGTTTAAAAATGTTGTAAAAATTTGAAAATAGAATGCAAAAGCAGGAGATTTCTTTTGAAAAGAACCCTAGCTCAGTCAGAGAATGGTAAAATGTAAAAGTGCAGATCGAACTGAAATCATCTTTTAAAAGAATTAATATATGTGTTTAAAAATGTATTTAAAACCATATTTTTCAATTCATTTTTCCAATGGCATTGATTTTTTGGAAAGTTTGAAAAAACAGTTACAAAAAAAAATTAAACAATTGAATATTCGAAAAAATCAACAGATACGAGAATAAAATTTATTATTTTAAGAATAAATTTAAAATTATTTAAATGCTGTAAACAGAGTTCATGAATAATCCAAACCAGGGTTGGTGAGTTCCGAATCCAAACAGGAAATATTGAACGCTCCAGTGTTCGAAATGAAAAATGTTTGCGTAAAAAAAAAAAAAAATCCAGAGAGAAAATTTAGGACTTTTAAATGGCAGTTGTTAGATGCATGCCGTCTGCCTGATTTGACCTCTCCAATTTATTAATGATGCTGGATCAATGCATGAATATACTAACATCTCCAGCACAGAATTGGCCTTAAAAACGATTTTTTATCGAATAATGATCAAAGATGGAAGTTTCAACTGTGGTTCTTTATGCATGTAAAGAAGTCATTAAATCAATCCCACAGTCACCAGATTTGAATCTATAAAAGATAAAGAATTTGAAAATAGACTGAAAACAGGACATTTCTTCAAAAGAACAGCTCAAGAAGAATGGTCTATAGGAACTGAAATTACTAAGAAATTAATCTTATCTGCATTCTAAACCAAATCTAAAAATAAAACCAAATATTAAAAATTGTTTTGTTGCCGTGCATTCCTAGTATGCACTACAAAAAGTATCGTTCAAGAAATGGTCAGTAGTCCTCGAGACTCTCATCCGAAAGGAAGTACATGCAATGCCAAGTTGCAGAAACATTTAGTTTTTAGCCATCCCGATAGAAATATATTTAGCACAAACCTGTTAACAGTTGGCCTGCAGACCACGGGGAAAAACCATGATACTAAACGCACCCTATTCAAAACCATATACTAAAAGTTATATTGTAACCGTGCTTCCTTGTGCGCACTACAAGAGCGGCGTTCCTTTGGCGTTCAGGAGAAATGGTTAGTAGGCCTCGAGACTCTCCCCCCCAAGAGGCAGTACAGCGCAACTGGCGCTGCCGTTGAGAAACGCCGGGAGGAAGTATATTCCGCGCATTCCGTCCAAACCTGAGAATCGGGATTTCGGCATAGAAATGGAAACCTTCCACTAATCAATTATATTTCTTTAAATGTGTTTTTGTAAATGTCGTGTTTGTGTGCGTGTAAATAAAGCTGTGCGTTCTCAAGTCTCAACCCAATTACAATCCAGTTCAACGCACAACACTATAATCTGGCGTCCAACGTGGAGCACGTTTGAATCGACAACACTAATGTTTATTATGCATTATATTTATTATGTTTATTTATTTATTTATTTTACATGTATATATGCATTTTATTGACAAAATCGTTCTTATTGGCATTTGTGGCAACTATTCATTCTTTCAACACCAATAATTGCTTTTATAGACAATGGTCGAGTGGCTAGCGCTCTTCACAGGTTAATCGCGATGGCATTTGTGGTTCGTAAACCGTAGGGCCCTATTTGCGGGGCATTGTTACCTCCGTGGCTCTTCAACACCTATAATGAGCTTTTATAACGTTGTCTAATTTGCCAGCTGCATTAAAAAAAAAAATTATATAATTTATTTTATTTTACACTTATGGTTATTATGCCTTTTATTGGAAAATTTTGTGGTAACTATTATTACAAACACCTATAATTGCCATAACTTTGCTCTCAAAAATTATATAAAAATGGAAATGAAATGTATAATACATCCTATACCAAATCAAATCAATACATTTTAATTATTTTATTTTAATAACTTTTTTTCAATTCCATCTATTAGCTCACACTCTCCCTATATATATCTTGCTCAAATTTTTAATCGTCCATAAAATGCTTTTCATTCATCCACTCAAGTTCAAATACATTTTTCTTTTGAACTTGTACTGGATGACACTTGATGTTAATGCAGTTTTTTCAAATATTAATTCAGTAATTAAATTTAATTCATTCATTTTAGTTTTTTTAGATTTAAGTTGCATATATCTACCAATAGATGGCGCCAGATAAACTTTAAAAAACGAATGAAAATTATTTATAAAGTCCTTTTCTGCAATAGAGTGAAAAAAAATAGGAATTGACTTAAAAAAAAAAAAAAAAAATTTTTTTATAAATGGCATGTTTATGCGAAAACTTTTTGAGACATTGTAAATAATGCTAGCACAATATGACTTTATTTTATTAATTTATATTTAAACACACTTAAAACCTATTTTCATTCTGTAAAATGAGAGTGCAATTTTTTTTTTTTTTTAACTTTTAAGAGTTATGCAGGTAAATAAATACAATAATATCCATGTTTCGAAACAAACCTTTAACTAAAAACGTAATATAAATAAAAGAAATGCAATTCAAAATGGTTCTGTTTGCGCTAAAATGATTTTCAGAAAATAAAAAATGTGTTTAAGTTATTGGATTTATCGCTCTATTAGCTATTCGGTTGAAACATAAACATTAGGTTTAAAAGTGGAAATGGGCGAATCCATTACTTTTTAGGGATGCTAATCAAACGTACGTAAACAAGCGTAAAAAAACATTTTTTTTAATAGCTATTGTAGAATATTTTTTGACAATATGCGATTTAAAATTTTAATTATTAAAAATTGAAATTGTTTTTAATACGCTTTTATTAGTTTCACCTACATGTTTGTTTGTTTGTTTGTAATTGACTCTTTGGGCTCGATTTTGTCCTACTTTAAGCGATCAGATTTATTTTAAACGTTGTAGACTTATCAAGGACCGACGACACTAAAATATTTTTGATAAGTTTATTATCTCATCAGAATTAGGATCGCCAGGATTAGTGATTTTAACTTATGAAGAGCAATTTAACCCATGTAGAATGAAAGTACCCAAGACATTCAAACTGACGTGGGACAGTCGCACAACGGATAACGCGCCTGACTACGGATCATGAGATTCCCTGTTCGAATCCTGGCTGGCTCGACATATTCGCATTTAGCCTTTGTTTTACTCACAATTAAATTATTGTAAGAACTATAGCTCCAGTCCTCCGTACCGGGACCTCATTGAAATATTATAGTTTTAAAAACACGCTTTTCAGAATTAATCAAAAGTAAAAAATAATTTTTAATATAGGAATAAAATTAATGTCACTCTTCTAAACGCGTGGGGTGCTCGATATCAATCGTTATAATTTTTCACTAGTTTCATTCCGAAATGCATAGTTAGTTTAAAAATGTCACACAAAGCACCCCACGCTTTTAGAACAGCGACATTCATTTTCTCGTCAGTCATTTTATTCTTATGTTAACAATTAATTTTTTACTTTTAGTTTGATTAACTCTAAAAAAAAAAACTTATTTTTTAGTTTTTTAAACTATAATTTATTTTTATTATAATTAAAACTCCTCTGAAAATATCTTTCTATCTTTATGCATCGTTGTGTTTGAATCCGCCTGACGTTTGCCGCTGGCCAATTTTTCACGCGATACCCAAAGGATTAGTCTAAATTTGTTTTATCTTTTAAAAACCATAATGTAGTGGGCAAATTGGAAAGTCAGATTGTAACTGGGTGTGGTTGGGTTGAGATACTTGAAACATGGTTTGCAGAAATCCCAGCTTTATTTACACACGTACAAGCACCACATACAATTAGAGAGGCTTACAATATGAAACACATTTAAAGACAAATCATTGTAGGTTGCTTGAAAAGATTCCACTTCTCAAGCCGGCCTGATGACCAATTGGCTAGCTCTCTGGCTTTGGTACCACAGGCTTCAGGCTCGAATCCTGTCGGTGGCAGGTATGTTTTTTAGTTGTTCGGAATCCACATTAAACTGTAGGTCCTGGTCTAATGAGCCTAAAGTGTGCAAAAAATGACTATAGAGCAACATACCAAATCCATTTCTAAGCCGAAAATCCGTTTCACAGGTACGCACAGGGTGCGCGAAATATACTTCCTCTCCGGATGAGAGTCAGTAGGCCAACTAATAGGAAGGGTTATATTAAATATATTTCCTCTCGGAGTGAGATACTTAATTAAACGTTTCTCAACAGAAGCTCGTTGTTGCGCTCTACTTCCTCTTTCATGAGAGTTTCGTGGTCTACTGACCATATCTCTTGATTGGCACAAAGGGGGGGCACTTGATAATGTGCAGGAGAACCACGGTTACAATAAATATGTATATCATCATTCTAACTTGATGAACATTTGTATAGCTCATAAATAATGTTTTTCAAGTTATATGAAACTAAAGGTTATACATTAATTTAACATAATTTAGGTATAACATTAATTTTAAGCTTATTGAGATGGAAATAGTTACTTCATGTGAATAATTACATTGCTACGAAGTAAAAATGCTTTCTTAGTACATTGGTTGATCTAAAGGCTCATTTATGTATGCCACGAACAGTATCCCGACGGACGATGATATGAGAATACTGTTTTCTGGGTAGATAATTGTGTCACATTTGCCTGTGGTTGGAAGAAAAAAGGAACTTCCATTTGTCGATATGAAACTTTACACAAGCTGTCACAATCAATCGAATCGTATCATTTCTGAAAACAGTTAAGGTCTACAAAAGACACCAAAAGCGAATGCAAACCTGGGCACTTCTACAAGCTAGATGAACAACATAATTGATCTCTGCAAACGATGAACGATGTAATTGACCTGCAAGTTAGGTGAGAGATCTTACAAGCTAGATGAGAGATATAATTGATCTCTAGATGAGCGATATAATTGCTAGATGAACATATAATTTATTAATTTATTAATTTCTATAAGCTAGATGACCGATATAATTGATCCCTACAAGCTAGATGACAGATATAATTGACCTCTACAAGCTAGATGACCGATGTAAGTTATGTCTACAAGATGACCGATATAAGGAAACTCTATAAGCTAGAGGACAGATTGATTTGACCGATATAATTGATCTCTACAAGCAAAATGAACTATATAATTGGTCTCTACAAGCTATATGAAGAAATAATTGATCTCTACAAACGATGAACTATGTAATTGACCTGCAATCTAGATGAGTGATATAATTGACCTGCAAGCTAGATGAGTGATATAATTGATCCCTACAAGCTAAATGACCGATATAAGTGATCTCTACAAGCTAATGAACAATATAATGAAACTCTATAAGACAGATGAACGATATAATAGATTTCTAGACACTGATAGAATTCTAGATGAGCGATATAGATACTCTAGATGAGCGATATAGATACTCTAGATGAGCGATATCTGATACTCTAGATGAGCGATACAATTGATATCTGAAGACACGGAAGCAGGATTTATTGGGGCAGAATTAGGAAACTTCAGCATAAGCGGTTCATACCTTCTAACAGACATATATGTAAGCATCAAATAGTATAATTTTCTTTATTTGTTTCACCAAGAATTTTATTAATCGACGTATAACTGAAGAGAAACAGTTAAAAAATACGATGTAAGTACTATTTTTTTTTTTTATCTAATAGATAAATCAATGATAAAATACACTTTTTATATCTTATCTACAATGGAAGTACACAGTTTACAAACTCGAGTACAAACTAAAAATAAACTTTTGTATGGTCGTATTTTTGCGAATAGAAATAAGAAAAAAAATATTCCAACACGGTCAAAAGAATTTCACGTCTGTCGATAGATCCCGGCTTTCAATGGCATACCTTTTTCGCCCTGGTAGGTTCGGCGCATCAATGGCTTTCATAAAAGAAGCTTTTCGGCAAAAGAAGTTCGATCGTTCTTTCGCAGTAGGTCTGGAGATGTAGATAAAACTTGAATTCCAGATTCCCTCCCCCTCACATTGGGAGAAATTGTTGGTGTTGAATTTGTTTGGTATACATCGTATCTTATCGTGTATTATTATGTAATTTTCTTATAAAGTATTTACGGTTTTGTATCTTATTTGAAATAGAACTGTCGATTAACAAATCAAAGATCAAAATAAGTGAAAAATTTGTTAAACTGTTTGAATGGCCTTTAATATACGCAGTCCAGCCACATTAATGTGACCACCACCTACTTTCGACGTCAACGTGAAATAACCAATCACAAAAGGCAGGTGGAGCACATTGCAGTGGTGTGTATATAAGGAATTCCTCTTAATACCACATTCCACATAAAGCCAGAATATTTTTTTCTTTCTAATGCAGCTGGCAAACACTTAGACAGCTTGGTCTTGGATGCCTTAAGGCAAGCGCTGCACAGACGTACTCACTTTGTATTACCCAGGGGGGTAACTTGAAGATAAGCCACGGACGTGGAGTAACAATGCCCCCGCAATGCTCTACGATCCTATTAGACCGGAACCTACGGTTTAAAGTGGATTCGAACCACTACAAACATCCATGGCACCGCCGGGACTCGAACCCGAAACCTGTGGTACCGAGCGCCGGAGCGCTAGCCACTCGGCCATTCAGGACCCCTAAAGCCAGAATATACAAGAGTATATTCTGGACTTTTGATAGGTGGTCGCATTAATGTGGCTGGACAGTGTATGAAATAAATGAAAAAAAAAAAAAATTTAGAAATATTTTTTTAATTTTAAAATAACTAAGCACTATGATTCAACTTCCTAAAAAATGACTCAATATTTTGTTTTAAAAATATATTTTTTACAAAAATCTATCTATAAAGATTTTAGCGTACTGTTAACCAAACTGTTTTCCAAAATATTAATTTTTGTATTTACATAGATTAAATTCTTATGACATATATCATTTAATACATATTTTTTTTAAATTAAGAAGACTTTAGAAAACATTTTTGGGACCTGATGGCCGGTTAGCCCTCGAGCGTTTGGTGCCACAGGTTTCGGATTCGAGTTCCGGATTTACCATGGATGCTTGTAGTGGTTCGGAACCCACTTTAAACTGTAAGTCCCGGTCTAATATGCAACATCTGTAGAACGTTGGGTATAAGGCTGATACTCTACCCCGTAAAAGAAAACATCTCCTGTCTCGAAATCTGCCAGTGCCCAACATGAGGCTGTTGTGTCAAAGGAGAAGAGTTATAGAGGAAAAGGAATGCAATACTAATTTCGAAACAAACAGCTAACTAAAAACGAAGTATAAATAATAAAGTATAATTAACCTCTACAAGATAGATGAGCGATATAAATATTAACTAGATGAACCAAATGAATATTACCTACAAACTATGTAACCAATATAATTTATCTCTACAAGCTAGATGATATAATTAATCTCTACAAGCTAGATTATATAATTAATTTCTATATAGATTAATTTCTATAAGCTAGATGAACGATATAATCGATCTTTACAAATTAGATGAATGATATAATTGATTTCTACAAGCTAGATGAGAGATATAATAGATATCTATGAGCTATATGAGAAATATAATAGACATATACAAGCTATATGAGCGATATAATAAATATCTACAACTATATGAGCGATATAATAAATATCTACAAGCTAGATGAGCGATATAATTGATCTCTGAAGACACGGAAGTAGAATTTATTGGGAAAGAATTAGAAAACTTCAGTATAAGCGATTCATACCTTAAAACAGAGACATAGAACATCAAATAACATAAATTTTCCCACTTGTTTGACTAAAACTTTCGTTAATCGACGTATAAGTGAGTAAATCAGTTACAAAACGACGTATATATGAGATTTTTTTTATTTGATAGATAAATCAATGATGAAAAAAAAAATGCCCTTTATTATTTCTTTTCTACAATTGCAGTACACAGTTTACAAACTCAAGTTAAAGTATTTCTAAAAATAAACTTTTGTATAGCCGTATTTTGAGAATAGAAATAAGAAAAAAAATATTCCAACACGGTCAAAAAGAATTTCACGTCTGTCGATAGATCCCAGCTTTCAATAAGGCATACCTTTTTCGCCCTGGTAGGTTGGGCGCATCAATGGCTTTCATAAAAGAATCTTTTCGGCAAAAGAAGTTCGATCGTTCTTTCGCAGTAGGTCTGAGGTGTTGATAAAACTTGAAGTCCAGATTCCGAAAAGAAATTTGAACAATTGGGAGAAATTGTTGCAATTGTGTTGGTATACATCGGATCTTATCATGTATTATATTAAGTTATTTATGTATTATGTTATTTCATATTAAGTATTTAATATAGATATTTGTGTATATCGGGTTCAAATCCCCGCGTTGTCATGGGTGTTTGTAGTCGTTCGAATCCACTCTAAACCGTAGGTCCCGGTCCTAATAGGATCTAGAGCGTTACGGCATTGTTACCCTCGTCCGTGGCTTATCTTCAGAACGTTACACGCGCCCCTGGGTAATGCAAAGTGAGTAACATCAGTGCAGACCTTATGGCCTAAAAAAATATCACTGTCTATTTGCCAGCTGCTTTCGAAGAAAAAGAAGCAAGAAGATAGATGAGCGATATAATTGATCTCTGAAGACACTGAAGCAGAATTTTTTTGTGACAGAATCAGGAAACTTCAACATAAACGATTCGTGTTTTAAAATAGAGACATACATGTTAACATAAATTTTCCTATTTATTTGGCTAAGACCTTCACTAACTAATCGACTCCCTAATCCACTCACTAATCGACATCTGCTTCAAAAAACTGAGATAAACAGTTACAAAGGTGACGTACATACGAGGATTTTATTTGATAGATAAATCAATGATAAAAAAAATTTTTGGCCCTTTTTTGTATCTTTTCTACAATGGAAATCCACAGTTTACAAACTCAAGTGAACGTATTTCTAAAAATAAACTTTTCTATAGTACTATTTTGCGAATAAAGTATGAAAAGAAAATTCTAACACGGTCAAAAGAATTTCACGTCTGTCGATAGATCCCAGCTTTCAATAGGCATACCTTTTCGCCCTGGTAGGTTCGGCGCATCAATGGCTTTCATAAAGCTTTCGCAAAAGAAGTTCGATCGTTCTTTCGCAGTAGGTCTGGGGATGTTGATAAAACTTAAATTCCATTTTTCGAAAAAAAAAAAAAAAAAAATTTAACAATTGGGAGAAAGTGTTGCGATTGTGTTGAATTTATTCTGCATACATCGGATCTTATCGTGTATGTATTATGTTGTTTCATATTAAGTATTTACGGTTTTGTATATCGATATTTGAAATAGAATTGCAGATTACAAAATCAAAGTCCAAAATAAGTGAAATATTTGTAAAAATGTTTGAAATGGTATTTAATATAGATACATTAAATAAATGAAAAAATAAAATTTAGAAATATTTTTTTTAATTTTAAACTAGCTAAGCACTATGGTTCAACTTACTAAAAAAAGGGATCAGATAGTTTGTTTTAAAAACACATTTTTTACAAGAAATTTATCTATAAGATTTTAACCTATTGTTAACCAAACTAACAGTTTTCCAAAATATTAATTTTATATTAACATGTAAATAAATTCGTATGACATATGCTGTTGTTGTTGTTTTTCTTATTCCACTTGGTTAGACAGCAACATCTAGACCAAGTCCAAGAACCCGTGTGGTATCTTGGAAAGAGGGACAGGGGGCAGCTTCTGTTGTGATGCAGCACACGTAGATAGAAGTCTGACTTGGCTTCATGATATTCTTACGATCATATCAGACCGGGACCAATGGCTTAAAGTGGATTCCGAGCCTCTACAAACATCCATGGTATCACAGAGACTCGGACGCGAAACCCTGTGGCACCGAGGGCCAGAGCGCTAGTTATTCGGCAATTCAGTCGCCGCATGATATATCTTAGTACTTAATACATATTTTTTTTTATTAAAAGGCATTTAAAATCATTTTTGGGCCTTATGGCTGAGTGACTAGCGCTCTGGCATTCGGTGTCACAGTAGTTCGTAATCCGCCTTAAACCGTAGGTTCCTGTTTAATATGACTGTTGGTGTAGAGTCGATAAACCTACTCCCAAAAAAAAAACATTTTCTGTCTCGAAATCTGCCAGTAGGCAGACGGTTTTGCTCTATCATAGGGCTGTTGCACCAATGAAGAACAAGAAATCTTTTTAAAGAATAAAAATTAGTGACTGTAACCTTTATTGAATAATAATATTATTAAATCCACAGAATTTTACTACTTAAAAATGAGGTTTTCATTTTTTAATTACATAATAAGCAAAAAATTTCGGTTGTAGACTGCAATAAACAAAATCTGACCAAATATTCCTTCGTCCGTGAATTAACAGCCTTCTTAACAGTTAAAGGGGGAAGAACCAAATTACGAAAGCAGGAAGCTGTAAAAGTATGATGTGAGGGGCGATTTTTTTTCACTAGGTTTTTTTTTTTTTTTTTTAATCTTTTAAAACTACAGCTCTGAATCTTCCTAGGGGTAATTAATAACTGTCAAAGTAATAAAACAAAATATGAGATGTTATATCTTATCAGCAAGACTTTGACGAATGTCCTTTCGGATTGCTAAGTTAAGAAGGTGCAATAAATTCCTCCGAAACTGGCGTTTTTAGAAATAAGTGAACAAATGAAATCTGTATGGTATAAAAATATTTACTTGCAATATTTAATTTTGTCTAAAAAGAGATTATCCATATATTGTAGGCAGTTATGAATATATATGTAGAAAATAAATATAGTATAAGGGGGGTCTGACGATCAAGTGACTAGGGCTCAGTGCTGCAGTTTTTCAGGTTCGCGAAAATTATAACATCAAATTATAAAAGAAACTAAGAAAAATAAGTGGATGGACTCGATATGTAAAAATCCCAAACTCCCTGGATCCTCGCAGTAGCGGTCTTCCACCGGAGACTGGACATGATTGTCTTGCTAAACATCTACACACCATTGGTATATATGACAATCTTTCGAGCATTTTGTGCAACCAGAGCTCTGAAATGGACAAAGATCATTTGCTAAGTGGTTCTTCATTGAATGAAGAAAACTCATACAGCAGATATTGGCGGCCTAGGGATTTGATGCAATTGTCATCCAGCGAATCACTTACTTTTATCTTGATACAGTCACAGTTTTCTTGTAATTATTGTTATTGTTATGATTTACTTTTTATGCTCCAATCTCATGCCTCTGTGATTGTCATGAATTACTGTTTTGTTCTGTTTCGCTGTTTTGTATTCCATCTTTATGTTACAATCTCATACACATGTGATGCATGGGGAAAAAAAATGATGAAATCAAGTGCTTCTGCAATAGAAAAAATTAAATAAAATTTTTAAAAATCATGAAAAGTGAAAACTTGATGGTGTTTGTGATAATGTGTGTAAAGCGTTTCGCTACGATAGTTTCCAGATAGTCGCGCAGATAGTTTTCCAGATTTTCTCTCAGCAAATGTGGGGCCATCCTCAAAAGATGTTCTTGCAGGCTATGTCTGTGAATTATTTTTAGCATGCATAAATTTAACATGTGGCCTAAAGCTGTTCAGCAAGAAATAGTAAATTAAGCAAAAAGTTTTAAAAAACAAGGCTCATTACTGTAAAATTTTTTATCCTTTTCAGTACTTAGAAAATATTCCAGAGTTTGAAAATTTTGAAAACAGGTTTTATTTCAAAATCAAGCTAAGAGTGAAGCAAGAATTTCAAAGCACGAAAGTAAATTTTCGACTAGCTTGTGACCTAATATCCGGATATTCTAGCGTCTAGACATCGTAATTTTTCTCGCATCCAGATATACATTGCAGAAAGGAACAAACACAACAAAATTTGAAAATTTTAGAAACTCATCTAAGGGATGTTTCTTCCACTTTTTAAGAATTCATGTTAGTAAATTGTTCACGTATTTACAAAAGCCCAATATCTCGGAAATATTGCTCACAATGCTCTCTCGTATTCAAATAAAAATTAAATGTTAAAATTTTCGCCATTGAAAAAACTCTTGGTAGTATTTTGGAAAACCGTGGCTTTTTGTAAATTATTCACAGGTTTGTTTTTTTTATCTATATAGTCAAAAATTCAAAGGTATAATTTCTCCAATGATAAAATAATTAATCGATAGTGTATTAAAATATAAATGTCAGAAAAAACCGTAGTATACCTTTTAGTAAAATAAATAATTATACCCGGCAGAAAAAAAAATATTTATTTCTTGAATATGCAAATTTCAAATAAAACAATTACAATTATATATCTGGAACAAAAAATTAGCATAAATTATATATACGTTTTTAATGTAATTTAAATGATACGTTGATAAAGATATAAGGGCCTGGATGGCCAAGTGTCTGCGTTCGGTGCTACAGGTTTCGGACTCAAGTCCCGGCGGTGCCATGGATGTTTGTAGTGGTTCGGAATCTACTTTAAACCTTAGATCCCGATCCCATATGTTCGCAAAGCGTTGTCTTGAGGTTTAGTCTGTCTTCAACCTCCGTGGTTCATCGCTAAAGTGAAGCTGCATGTTAGCTGCCAACTTAGTCATGGTCCTGTCGCCTGTGACGGGGGTCTATTGGACTTGGTGTAGGCTTTCCTGCACCAGGTGGATTAGTAACAGCAACAACATAAAGATATAATGTTAAATGATGCTGTTGTTATGACTCATTCTCAAAGTCCGGCAGGGCAGACGAACATCCCATGAGTAGTCTACTCATGGATGGAGGGAAAGGAGACAACTTCCGTTGTGATCGAGCACCGTAGAGAGAAGGCTCCTGTCGCTGAAGAAGGAGGGCAGTGCCTTCCGGGAGGACTTTTAGGGGGAACTATCCCGCATTTTCCGATCGTTTGGTGGGAAAACCAGGATAACTCCCACCAGGTAATCTGATTAACGAGGCAAGAGGCTGAACATCCCAAATGCCATCGAGTTTCTCGTTTTTCAAACAGTGACTACAACAATGTAGCCATGCTAATGATGTAATAATGTCAAATGATGTTTCACATTGAAATTTAAAGGCTGAATGAAAGATAAAATTATGGACTGGTATTCCTCCATTGGGTTGGAGTAAGAAGCTGAAGGGTGGGAATTCCCCAAATGCCGTTGACTCAATGTGGATGTTGTGAAGCGTAATGCATTTTTGTATATATATATATTTTGTACATATATATATATATATATATATATATATATATATCCATCCATGAATACATGTAACTTGACAATTTGAGAATTTTTACACTTGATAACTGGTCGGATTATATATCTTCAGTTATTTAATCAAAATATATATACACTCATGTCCATAAATTAAGATAATTCGGATTCTCATTCCATTAAAATAGGATTATATTACACTCATGTCCATAAATTCAGAATCACACAGAAATTGAACTCTAAAATAAATATTTCACGTCACACACATCTTGAAGAAGAATATGCAAATTATAGGAAACCACCAGAGGGCGGATAGTACGTCACAATGACGAGTGTAAGAGAGGGGTATATAAGGAATGGTGGCAAAGAAGTAAAATTGTTCACAAGCGCTTTAAAAGCCTTTCAGTGCAATAACCGTATAGTTATGGCACAAAGGAAGCATTTGGATGATTTTTACGTGGTAGAATTATCGGACGACTGGAATGTGGACGTACCCAGCTGAAGTATCCGAGGAACTTGGAATCACCCAGAGTGTCATCTCCAGGCTTTGGCAACGATTCCAAGATGATGGTAATGTGAGTAGATGTTACAGCACAGGTCGCCCTTACAACGCCGAATGAGGACCGGTATTTAGCAGTTACTAAAAAGAAACAGACGGAGCACAGCATCAGACCTGTCTCGTCAGCTCTCTTCAGCTACCGGTGACATTTTCAAGGCAGACCGTGTACAGACGCTTTTAGGGCACATTGGTCTATGCTCGTAGGCCTGTCAGATGTGTTCCACTTACCACAACTCACTGTCGCCTGCGATTAACCTGGAGTAGAGAGCATGCATTGTGGACACCGCAACAGTGGTCTGGTGTGATGTTTTCCGACGAGTCCAGGTTTAGCTTGCAGTCTGATTCTCGCCGGACTTTCATAGGAAGAGTGCCAGGTACCCGTTACACCAAGAGAACACCATTAAACGAAACCGTTACGGTGGTGCAGGATGGCTCGTTTGGGGAGAATTATTCTTGGTTCCAGAACTGACCTGCATGTTCAGAGTGTAACGATGACAGGCCACATCTATCGGGATGTCATTCTGGAACAACATGTACATTTGTTTCGGAGCGTCATGGGTGCTGAATTTCTGTTTATGGATGACAACGCCCGTCCACATCGTGCAAACATTGTAGACGAATGCCTTCAATTGGAGGATATCACCCGTATGGATTGGCCAGCATACTCACCGGACTTGAACTCAATAGAGCATGTGTGGGATATGCTTTGCCGATGAATTGCAACCCCCCTCCCACCTGTCAACCAGAACTTCGGAGGGCATTGCTTGATGAGTAGTGTAAATTCCCAAGATCAGATTGATGATTTGATATTCAGCTGTTCCTGTATTGCATCATCCGGAGACATACACCATATTAACCATCAAAATGTTATACTGTTTTTTGTAAATAGGTTCTTATTTGAAATTTGCTGCAGGGAGTAAAAATCGCAATTTTATTAATTATGTCAAACATATAGCATCTTTTTTTTGCTCTTTACCTTTTGTTTAATAAATAGACTTTACAAATAAGTCAAATTTGTTTTGCTTCTTTGTCTCTTTCTTTTGCCTGAACTTCATTATCCTTAATTTATGGACATGAGTGTAATTCAAGGGCCTGACGGCCGAATGACTGGTGCTAGTCCTGGCCGTGCCATGGGGATTATAGTGGCTCGGAATCCACTTTAAAACCATTGGACCCGGTATAATATGACACATAAACCTTGAGAGTAGGACTGGTAACCCTGAAATCGCTAGGATTGTCAGTCTTACTCCCAACGCTCTTCAATGATAATAGACAGGGACCTATAATTTAAAATATATTCCGAACCACAACAGGTATCCATGACACCGCCAGGAAACCCGAAACCAGTAGCACCGAGTGCCAGAGCGTCAAATATAATTCAACTAATTTATATAAAATATTTGCATAAGTTAATTAAATTTTTAACTGTGATCCTTCCGATATATAAAACCTGTTCCGTCAATAATTTAAATTACTAAAATTACTGTTTTATTATGGAAATTGAAAAAAAAAATTTTCTTAAAGATCTTTATTCTATTCTTTTATATTAGAAAAAGTACGAATAATCCAAATGCACGTTTTCACGAAGAGTGTACGATATACATGAGCAATAAAAATGTTATACTTAAAACATTAAGAATTTATTAAAAACATTAATAGAACCCTCGTCGTAAATGAGAAGTCGTTAAACAGGCACTGCTGGAAAGACTGGTGTACCTGGTGGCACAGCTAATCATGCGCTCGACTTTATTTAATATGACTTCTTCAACCTAAACCCGGTTAATGAATTTGCACAGAACTCTGTGCAGACCCTGTCTGCTCCGAAACGCAGACTCTGGGATCCCGGTTTGCATTATTAATGAGCAGTCGCTCATCCAATTTAGGTGGGTGCTTTTTTCTTGCTTTTTGCGAGACTATTGTGGGAAAAAATTAGAATTAGTTTCCACTATCACGACTTAGGTTTTCTTTTAAGTCTGCAAATATAGTAATCGAAATATTTAGGAGAAAATTGCAAGTATCAAATGAAACCATTAAAAAAAAAAAAAAAGCTCAAAGTTTGTTCACAGAATGGCTTTTCAATTTTCCTTTAACTCTAGTCACAAAGGAATTTGGGTATAGGTAATAACTTAGGATGTCGAATTTATTTATCTAAATATTGAATTGGTTTTTTTTTTTTTTTTTTTTTTTTTTTTTTTTTACTTTTTAACAAATATTTCATCTTTGAAAAAAAAATTGAAACGAAATTAAAAATATATATATTAAATCATTAATAAACACTAAAAAGCTGCGTGACTATAACAGATATTTTATTACCAAGTTTAGGACTCGTATCATGCTTAATAGATATCATGTTGCTTTGTTAACTGAGGAAGTCGATACAGATGATCTCCTGCTTATACAGAGTATTTCCTCCTTTTTTCTTCTTCATTGCTAGAACAGACCCATGGGCGAAGGCTGTCTCACCTACTGGAAACATGAGATGTTTAACTATTTAAGGGAAGGGTTGTTAGTCCTGTGCCCAACAGTCATATTAAGCCAGGACCTAAGGTTTAAAGTGGATTCCGAACCACTACAAACATCCATGGCATCGCCGGGATTCGATACAGAAACTTGTGCCACCGAAAGCCAGAACACACACTCGTCCATCATGCCCAAATGTATAATATAAACGAAAAACGTTTGGCGTAGGGGGCTGCCAATTCTACCCTTCAAATAGTGAAACATCTCATGTCTCAAAATCTGGCAGTAGGCAGACGGCCTAGCCCACTATGACTATCACCCCAATGACGAAATTACTAAACTAATATATAAAAATATTTGTATAAGTTAATTATATTTTTAAATGATGATCATTCCGATTCAAAAAACTTGTTTTGTAAATAATAAATATAGTTTAAATTCATAAAAATATTTTTATCTGCTGTTCTTTCTTTTTTTTTTTTTTTAATATGGCAACTGAAAAAAAGTGCTTTTACGCGATTTTTTCATATTAAAAAAACACGATTAATCCAAATACACGTTTAAACTAGGGGGAGTACGTTATTACATATCAACAATAAAAATGTTATAGATAAAACATGAAGAATTTATTAAAATATTAATAGAACCCTCGTCGTAAATGAGAAGTCGTTAAACCGGCTCTGCTGCAAAGAATGGTGTACCCTGGTGGGGCAGCTAATCATGCGCTCGACTTTATCAATATGAGTTCTTAAATTTAAACCCGGTTAATGAATTTACATGTGACTCTGTGCAGACCCTGTCTCCTTCGAAATGCACACTCTCTGGGATCCCGGGTTTGCATTATTAATGAGCACTCGCTAATCCAATTTAGGTAGGTGGTTTTTCCTTTTTCTTGAAAGATGCGGAACAAAATTAACCCTGCTTTTAGGAGACTAGTGAGGGAAAAAAATTAGAATTAGTTTCCACTACCACGACTTCATTTTCTTTTCTTTTTTTTTTTTTTTAAGTCTGCAAATGTAGTAATGGAAATTTTTATGAGAAAATTGCAAGTATAAAATGAAGCGATTAAAAAAAAGAGCAATGTTTGTTCACAGAATGGCTTTTGCATTTTCCTTTAATTTGTGTCACAAAGGAATTTCTGTATGGGGAGTTAATAACTTAGGATGTCGAATTAGTTTGTCTACATGTTGAATGGATGTTCTTTTTTATATTTAAATAAGTATTTTATCTTGAGAAAAAAATGAAACGAAATTTTTAAAAAAATTATTGAACCATTAATAAACACAAATAAAAACTGCATGCTTATAGCAGATATTTTATTGCCAGATTTAGGACTTGCAGAGGCTTAATAGCTATCACGTTGAGTCTGTTAACTACGGAAGTCGATACAGATAGATCTCGTGATTATACAGAGAATCTTCTTCTTTGTCGCAACAGCTCCATGGTGGTCCAACGCCTTACATCCAATAGCCATTTTAGACCGGAACCAACGTTTTAAATTCGAATCTGATCGTCTACAAACATTCATGGCAACGCGGGACTCGAGCCTAAAATATGTGGCCACCAGGGCCAGAGCACTAGTCACTCCACCATCAGTTCCTCCACCATCAGAGAAGAATGTACTTAAACCATGTTCAAGGTTTAGGAGTCTTCAAAAGAAACAATGACCTATTGCTTTTATGTTATTTGGTGAAACAAAAATGCACTTGATTAGCTTTCAAAAATTTGAGAATTGCTTTCAATATCATTAAAGCGTGTCTTTTATACTTGAATCTACTTTAAACCATAGGTCCAGGTCTAACATAAATGTAGAGCGTTGGGCATAGAGCGGACAACTCTACTCCGTAAAACCAAGAGGCCACTATGGTGCTGTTGTGCTACTGATGCTAATAGTGGATTTATATATTCTTCTTTATCATTGGCGCAACATCCCCATGGTGGGCCAAGACCAAATTGGCCTACTGGTGAATTTCGAGGTGATTTAATTTTATGGGGAAGGGTTGTCAGTCCTACACCAAACACTCTACAATCTTATTAGACTGGGACCTACGATTGAAATTGATTTTGAATCACTAAAATTATCCATGTCACATCAGGGACTCGAGTCCTAAACTTGTGGCACCGAGGGCCGGAGCGCAAGTCACTCAGTTATCAGGCAAAAATTCAACTAAATTTTATAAAATATTTGTATTAAGTTAATTAAAATGTTCATTGTATTCCTTCTGATTTAGAAAATTGTTTTGAAAATAATAAATTTAGTTTAAATTAATAAAATTATTATCTGCTGCGTTTTGTAAAGGAAACTGGAAAAAAAAGTTCTTAAATTTCTTTATGCGATTCTTTTATATTATAGGAAAAACAAGAATATTCCGAATGCAAGTTTTAATGGTGTTCGTTATTATGCATCAGCAATAAAAATGTTATATTTGAAATATTAAGATTCTATTAAAATACGAATAGAACCCTCGTCATAAATGAGAAGTCGTTAAACCGGCACTGCTGTAAAAAACGGTGTACCTGGTGGCATGGCTAATCATGTGCTCGACTTTATTCAATACGAATTCTTAGACTTAAACCCAGTTGATGAATTTGCACAGGACTTTGTGCAGACCCTGTCCCTCCAAAACGCAGACTTTGAGATCCCGGGTTTGCATTATTAATGAGCAGTCGCTAATCCAATTTAGGCGGGTGCTTTTTTTCTTCAAAGATGCGGAACAAAATGAACTCTGCTTTTTGGGAAACTATTGAGGGAAAAATTAGAATTAGTTTCCACTATCACGACTTCATTTTCTTTTTTAAGTCTGCGAATGTAGTAATGGAAATTTTTATGAGAAAATTGCAAGTATCAAATGAAGCCATTAAAAAAAAGTTCAAAGTTTGCTCACATAATGGCTTTTGAATTTTCCTTAATTCGAGTCACAAAGTAATTTGGGTATGGGAGTTAATAAATTAGGATGTCGAATTTATTTATCTTAATATTTTTTTTAACGTTTTAATAAATATTTCATCTTGGAAAAAAATGAAACGAAATTAAAAAAATTATTAAATCATTAATAAACACAAATAAAAGCTGCGTGACTATAACAGATATTTTATTACCAGGTTTAGGACTCACAGTATCATACTTAATAGATATAAAGTTGCGTTTGTTAACTGAGGAAGTCGATACAGATAGATCTCATGCTTATACAGATGATTTTCTGATCCTTCTTCGGTGGCTCAACAGACCCATGGTGAGGCCAAATCCCGTCTGACTTCTGGCAGATTTCAAGACAGGAGATGTTTTCTTCTTAAGGGTAAGGGTTGTCAATCCTGTGCCCAACATGCATATTTTCCAGGGCGTATTTTTAAAGTTGATTCCAAACCACTACAAACATTCATGGCACGCCGAACCCGGATTTGATACAGGGCTTCGGTCATGGCACCGAAGATGGGCACGACCAAAATATTCACTAGTGTCCTTACATTAGTTTCAACGATTAATGTATAATAAAATTGGTCTGTTGCTCTTAAAAAGAAAATCAACTCGGATAGCTTTCGTTGAATTTGAGGGCAATATCATTAATTCAACTCTGTACTTGAATCCACTTTAAACCGTATGTTCCAGTTTAAACCTTGTGCGTAGGGCAACCCAGTAAATCATCAAAATCTGCCAGTAAACAGATGTCCCTGGCACACCATGACTATTGAGCCAATGAAAAAGAAATATACTAAACTAATATATAAAAAAATATTTGTATAAGTGAATTATATTTTTAAATGAGGATCATTCTGATTTAAAAACTTGTTTTGTAAATAATAAATATAATTTAAATTAATAAAAATATTTTTATCTGCTGCTCTTTCATTTTTTTTTTTTTTTAATATGGCAACTGAAAAAAAAGTTATTTTATGTGATTTTTATATTATAAAAAAAAAAACACGATTAATCCAAATACAGGTTATGCGAGGGGATGTACGTTATTATACCAGCAGTAAAAATGTTATAGATAAAACATGAAGAATTTATTAAAATATTAATAGAACCCTCGTCATAAATGAGAAGTCGTTAAACCGGCACTGCTGGAAAGAATGGTGTACCTGGTGGTAGAACTAATCATGCAAAAGCTCGACTTTATTTAATAGAATTCTTAAACTTAAAAACCCGGTTAATGAATTTACATGGACTTGTGCAGACCCTGTCTCCTCGGAAACGCAGACTCTGAGATCGGGGTTTGCATTATGAATGAGCAGGCACTAATCCAATTTAGGTGGGGTTTTTCCTTTTTTTCTTGAAAGATGCGGAACAAAATGAACTCTGCTTTTTAACAGACTAGTGAGGGAAAAATTAGAATTAGTTTCCACTATCACGACTTCATTTTTTTTTCTTTTTTTTTTTTTTTAAGTCTGCAAATGTTAGTAATGGAAATTTTTATGAGAAAATTGCAAGTATCAAATGAAGCGATTAAAAAAAAGAGCAAAGTTTGTTCACAGAATGGCTTTTGAATTTTCCTTTAATTTGTGTCACAAAGGAATTTAGGTAAATAGTTCAGAATGCAGGATGTTGAATTAGTTTGTCTACATGTTGAATGGATGTTCTTTTACTTTTAAATAAATATTTTACTCTCGGGAAAATGAAACTGAAGAAGTGGTGATATAAATTAGATCTCATACTTATATAGAAAATCTTCGCTTTGGCAGCATTTTATAGCTTGGTGGGCCAATAGCTATCACGTTGAGTTTGTTAACTACGATCGATACAGATAGATTTGATTATACAGGTTTTCTTCTTTGTCGGCTCCATGGTGGTCCAACGCCCCTGTCCAATAGCCATTTTAGACCGGAGCTACGTTTTAAATTCCAAACCATTACAAACATTCATAGCTGAACGCGGGACTCGAGCCCAAAATACCTATGCCACCAGTGCCAGGGCACTAGTCATTCCACCATCAGGCCTTGCAGAATAGATGGGGACGACTGAAATATTCAGACCTGAATGCTTAAATTATGTTCAAGGTTTAGGAGTCTTCAAAAGAAACAATGGTCTGTAGCTCTTATGTTATTTGTAGAAACAAAATCCACTCGTTAAATTTGAGAATTGCTTTTCATTGAATTGTCTTTAGAATCTACTGTCAATATCAACATAAATGTTTACCTCTATATTTGAATCCACTTTAAACTGTATGGTGCTGTTCTACTGATGCTAATATGATATATTCTTCTTAGCGGTTGAGCGCAGCATCCCCCCAAGACCAAACTGGCCTAAAATTTCTTCGAGGTGATTTAGATGAACATTTCCAGTCAAGAAATCTACCTACAATCTTATTAGACTGGGACGTACTTGAAATTGCCACTACAATTATCCATGTCACATCAGGGCTGTTAAACTTGCCAAGGGATTAATCACTCAGTTAATCAACTAAAAATTCAACTAAATTTTATAAAATATTTGTATTAAGTTAATTAAAATTTTTAATAATCATTCCTTCTGATTTAGAAAATTGTTTTGTAAATAATAAATTTAGTTTAAATTAATAAATTATTATCCGCTGCTGTTTTGTAAAGGAAAACTGAAAAAAAAAAAGTTCTTAAATTCTTTATGCGATTCTTTTATATTATAGGAAAAACAAGAATAATCTGAATGCACGTTTTAATGAGGGAGTGTTCGTTATTATGCATAAGCAATAAAGATCTTATATTTGAAATATTAAGATTCTATTAAAATATTATATAAACCCTTCATAAATGAGAAGTCGTTAAACCAGCACTGTTCGGCACTGCAAAAAAATGGTGTACCTGGTGCGCACAGCTAATCATGTGCTCGACTTTATTCAATACTTCTTCTTAACTTAAACCCAGCGTTGATGAATTTGCACATGACTTTGTGCAGACCCTGTCTCCTCGAAACGCACTTTGAGATCCCGGGTTTTGCATTATTAATGAGCAGCTCGCTAAATCCAATTTAGGCGGGTGGTTTTTTTTTTTTTTCTTCAAAGATGCGGAACAAAATGAACTCTGCTTTTTGAAACTATTGAGGGAAAAATTAGAATTAGTTTCACTATCACGACTTCATGTTCTTTTTTTAAGTCTGCGAATGTAGTAATGGAAATTTTATGAGAAAATTTTTTTAAAGTATCAAATGAAGTGATTAAAAAAAAAGAGAGCCAAGTTTGTTCACATAATGGTTTTTGAATTCCTTCACTGGTTTTACAAAAGAATTTGGGTATGGAAGTTAAGAGTTCTCTTTAGAAGGATATCATCGAATTAGTTTATCTAGATATTGTTTAGATGTTTTCCTTTATTACATATATTTTATCTTGGAAAAAAATTAAATTAAATTAAAATTTTTTAAAAATATTAAAATACTGTAATATATATATATATGTATATACAATTGAAGATATTGGCCGATTCTTGGGTGCAGCTCCCATGGTCAGAGATTTTCAGAGTTATCGAGTCTACGACAATCTATTTCACCATACACTCTTAATTATTTCATTTTAATTACATTTTATGCAATAGCCTTTTTGAAATAAATTTTTAACTTTAATTCTTAAATTCTGTAAATAGAAAGCACAGAGATATTTTTTCCTCTAAGGCACTCTTAAACACACAGCCTTTGCCTTTGTATCTGCGTCAGAACCTAGTATCGCATGGTGTGATACACGGAACCAGCGTGATGCTGCGGATCATTTTCAACGTTTCTTATTGATTTATATGCATATTTTTTTAAATTTCTTTCACAAGTTATTCTTATTGGTTTATTTCAATTTATTTCACTTGTTTTTATATATAAAACCGTTTAGATTCTATATTTTTAAATTTCTTTCTGCATGTTATTCTTATTTTTTTAATTTCTTTCACAAGTTATTCTTATTGGTTTATTTAAATTTATTTCACTTGTTTTTTTATATAAAAATCGTTTTTGAATTCTATATTTTTTAATTTCTTTCGCATGTTATTCTTATTGGTTTTTTTTTTAAATTTCTTTCACAAGTTATTCTTATTGGTTTATTAAATTTATTTCAGCCTGTTTTTTTTATATAAATTGTTTTGAATTCTATATTTTTATTTCTTTCGCCTGTTATTCTTTATTGGGTTTTTTTTTTCTTTCACAAGTTATTCTTATTGGTTTATTTAAATTTATTTCACTTTTTTTTATATAAAATCGTTTGGAATTCTATTTTTTTTTTAAATTTCTTTTTCGCATTTATTCTTATTGATTTTTTTTTTTTTAAATTTCTTTCACAAGTTATTATTCTTATTGGTTTATTTAAATTTATTTCACTCGTTTTTTTTATATAAAATCGTTTGAATTCTATATTTTTTTTAATTTCTTTCACCTGTTATTCTTATTGGTTTTTTTTTTTTTTTAATTTCCTTCACAAGTTATTCTTATTGGTTTATTTAAATTTATTTCACTTGTTTTTATATATAAAATCGTTTGGAATTCTATATTTTTTTAATTTCTTTCATGTTATTCTTGGGTATTTTTTTATTTCTTTCCCAAGTTATTCTTATTGGTTTATTTCATTCACTTGTTTTTTATATAAAATCGTTTGAATTCTATATTTTTTTAAATTTCTTTCTCATGTTATTTTTTATTGATTTTTAAATTTCTTTCACAAGTTATTCTTATTGGTTTTTATTTAAATTTATTTCACTTTTTTTTTTTTATATAAAATCGTTTGGAATCTATATTTTTTAAAAATTTCTTTCGCATGTTATTCTTATTGATTTTTTAAAAATTTCTTTCGCAATTTATTCTTATTAGCTAATTTTAAATTTATTTCACTTGTTTTTATATATAAAATCGTTTGGAATTCTATATTTTTTAAAATTTCTTTCGCATGTTATTCTTATTGGTTTTATTTAAATTTATTCCCCGTGGTTTTTTTTTTTTATTATTTTTATTTATTTATAAGAACACTTAAATTCTATAGTTTTTTTTTTTTTTTTTTTTTTTTTAATTTCTTTCACGTGTTTTTTTATAAAAATCATTTGAAATTCTATAGTTTTATTATTTTTTATTTTCATCCGTTTTCGTTATTCAATTTTGAACGAAAGCTGATTAACATATTTAATTGTTGAATATGACTTTATTTTTTCCTTTCTTTTTGTTGGTTTAAGATTATTATTATGCGGTGTTTTTTTTTTTCCACATGAACTTCAAAGTTTTACAGGTAATCTGCATATCGATTAAATTATTGTTGTTTTCATTTTTATTATTCTCTTTTTTATTTTACTATAGTTATTTGTTTTTATTATTTTTAATCCCCTATATCGTTTCTCGTATATTATTGTATTGTGTGTACAGATTTTATGTAAAAATATTATTTTTACTTCAGCAAGCTTTGTCTTGGTATATGGTTGAAATAAATAAAATTGTAGTCTGATTTCGTGGGTGTAATACAAAAATTCCTCATTGTTTATGCAAGATAATGCTATATCTGTTTTATATTTCTGAACCAAAAGTAGGAAATAAACTTTGCAATAAAACTGCTTACATTGAAAAACGAATTAAATTTGAATTTATCTTTGAAAGTCTTCTTTTCACTAATATTGCCAAAAATATATTGATTCACTTTGTATTTAAATAAATTCATTGAAATAAAAGAATATATAAATATTTCAAATGCGTTATTATATCAATAAGCTAAAATCCACTGATTGTTTTTAAAATTTCTTTTAAACAGAAATTTAAAAAATAAATAAATAAAAAATTTTTTGTTACCTAAAATTCAATCAATCTATGGCGCTCGGTACCACAGGTTTCGGGCTCGAGTCCCCGGCGGTGCCATGGATGTTTGTAGTGTTTCGAATCAACTTTAAACAGTAGATCCTGATCTAACATGATCGTAGAGCGTTGCGGGAGGTAGTGTATTTTCAAGCTGCAAAGCACCTCCTGGATAGTGCTAAGTGAGTAACGTCGGTGCAGCGCTTGCCTTAAGGCATCAAATACAATTGTCCCTCACAAGTGTTTGCCAGCTACATTAGAAAAAAATTTCAGCCAATTACATATAATATTGACGAAATCAGATTTCCATTATGTCTTTGCTTTGCTATGCTTTCAACATTTAAGGAATACATCTATAAAATGTAGTCTATAATAATGATTATACTCAATTATAAGGAAAGATAAAAATATACTTTTAATGAAAAAAAAAGCAGGATGGACTTATTAAATTATTAATAGAACGCTTGTTAAAAATGAGCATTAGATAAAACTAAAAGAATGTGCAGTTAGTGGCATAACTAATAATAATGCGCTTAACTTTATTGCTAGAAACAAGCCCCTTTACAGATCGTGGGATTTACATTATTAATGAGAATTTGCTAATCCAATTTAGATGGGGTTTTTCCCTTTAGGGAAATGGGGAAAAATTATCCCTACTTCTTTTCGTGAAATATTAAGGGGAAAAAATAGAATTTGTTTCCACTATCTCAAATTAGGATTTTTCTTTTTCTACTGTGCATTGGGGATTTTTATAAGAAAATGACAAGTATCAAATTAATGAAAATAGCCAAAGTTAGTTTAAAAGCTTAGCTTTTTAATTTATCACGAATTCGCGAAGGAATACGGGTAAGAAAAGTTGGTACATTGTTAGGAAAAGTAACACTAAAAGTTTGCGGTCAAATGTTTCAAGATTCAAAAAAAATATTTTCTTTAAAAAATATTTAATCATTGAAAAGCATCGAAACAAAGTAAAAACAAAAATAATAGTTAAATTATAAAAAAAATTACTAATATGTGTATAATAGGGCGCTAATATGTTTATTATATTTAAATGCCATTATAATGCCATTAATATGCTTATAGTGCAGTAATATGTTTATAATACTTAAATGCTAATGCTACTAATAAGCTTATAATATTTAAATGCTAATGCTACTAATATGCTTATAATAGCGCAGTAATATGCTTATAATACTTTAAATGTTAATGCTACTAATATGCTTGTAATAGTGCAGTAACATGCTTATAATATTTAAATTATAATGCTAATAATATGATTATAATGTTATATATTTCTGCATCACTAGGAAATAACTTTAGATTAAATGGCTTACATAGATAAACGATTGTGCTAAATTTGAATTTATCTCTAAAAGTCTACTTTCACCAATATTGTAAAAAAAAAAATTACTGATTCACTGATATTTAAATAAATTCATTGAAAAAAGAATATAAATATATATAAATATATTTCAAATGTTTTATCATAACAAATAAACTAAAATCCTCTGATCTACTTCTTTCAAACAGAAATTTAAAAAAAAATTTCTTTTGTTACCTGAAATTCAACCAATTACAAAACAATATTGATGAAATCAGATTTTAAGTCTTTGCTTTTTTTTTTATGCTTTCAACATTTAAGCTCATCTATAAAATGTAGTCTATAATAATGATTATACTCAATTATAAGCAAAAGGTAAAAATATACTTTTAATAGAAAAAAAGGTGGATGGAGTTATTAAATTATTAATAGAACGCTTGTTAAAAATGATCATTACATAAAAACTAAAAAGAATGTGCAGTTAGTGGCCCAACTAATAATAATGCGCTTTAATCTTTATCTGCTAGAAACAAGCCCTTTGCAGTTCCTGGGATTTACATTATTAATGAGAAGTTGCTAATCCAATTTAGATGGGGGTTTTCCCTTTAGGGAAATGGGGAAAAAAATTATCCCTGCTTCTTTCGTGAAATATTAAGGGGAAAAAATAGAATTAGTTTCCACTACCTCAAATTAGGATTTTTTTTTTTTTTTTTTACTGTGCATTGGGGATTCTTACAAGAAAATGGCAAGTATCAAATTAATGGAAATAGCCAAAGTTAGTTTAAAGCTTAGCTTTTTAATTTATCACGAATTCGCGAAGGAATATGGGTAAGAAAAGTTGTTACATTGTTAGGAAAAGAAATAATCAAAGTTTCCGATTAAATGTTTCGAGATTCTACAAAAAATATTTTCTTTTTAAAATATTTAATCATTAAGAAGCATCGAACGAAGTAAAAACAAAAATAATAGTTAAATTATAAAAAATAAAAAAAAAAAAAAAAATTGCTAATATGCTTATAATAGTGCACTAATATATTTATTACATTTAAATGCCATTATAATGCTATTAATATGCGTATTATAGTGCACTAATGTGCTTATTATATTCCCATTATAATGTAATATGCTTATATTATTTAAATGAAGGGCGTAGTGGCCGTGTGGACATTGTGGCACTCGGTACCACAGGTTTCGGGTTCGAGTCTGGCGGTGCCATAGATGTTTGTAGTGGTTCGGAATCCACTTTAAACCGTAGGTCCCGGTCTAACAGGATCGTAGAGCGTTGAGGGAGCACTGTTACTCCGCGTTCGTAGCTTATCTTAAAGTTACTCGCGCCCCTGGGTAGTGCTAAATGAGTAACGTCGGTGCAGCCCTTATGGCATAAAAAGATCACAGTCTGAATATTTGCCAAATGCATTAGAAAAAAATATATTAAAGTGCTAATGCTACTAATATGCTTATAATAGTACAATCATATTCTTCTATTTAAATGCTAATGCTGCTAATATGCTTATAATAGTGCAGTAATATGCTTTATATTTAAATGCTAATATGCTTAAAGTAGTGTAGTAATATGTTTATAATATTATAATATTTAAATTCTAATTATATTATAATAATGCAGTAATATGTTTATAATACTTAGATGATAATCCTAAACATTGTTCTCTATACCTATAATATATTCTTTTATATTTTATTTACTGCTTTATAAATAGGGAATTGGACTACTTATTTCCGACAACTCGGTTCAAAACCCAAGTGAAGCTGAATCAAAAATTCAGCAAGAAGTACGTTCAGACACATTCACTTCATCCTGTTATCAAATCCACTATTAATGATGCCCACTACAGTGAATAAGTTCCAAAGCATCTGCTCATCTTTGTCATCAATGATCTGTGATCGGCCAACAACTTGAAAATAGTTGAGAAGTCTTCGTTTCCTAAATACATTTTGCCCCTCTTCTCGAAATACTTTCTCACTTTTCCACAATTGGCAATGACATAAACCACTGCTTGGCAAATTATGATGCGAGAGATTTAATCACTATTTCATGGCCCATTCCTATAATTGATTAGATATATGGACTTCTTGTTGCAAAACATGCACATAATTTTAATGTTTTGAAATGTATATCATTACAGATTATGAAATGATCTTATACAAATGGCATTATATGCACACTAATATCATTCTTTAAAAAATACGGTTTTGTCTAGCAACTATGTTATATGTCTAGCAAAATTTAATCCTTTATTTTTAATTATTTAAAAATTAATCAGTTCATTTCTTCAATTTTCGTTAAGTTTTCAAATATTATATCGATTATGTTTTTCTTTCAGTTATTGAAAATAGTTTTATTACAAATGCATTAAAAATTTCAAAATTAATTTTATTAAAAATATTTGAAAATATTTTTGTATTTAACTTTTAAGTAATTGAATAATTTCTTCATTCCCTTAAATCTTTTTTTCTTTTTTAAAGGACAGATGTATTACTAATATTATGACCTTGAAAAGGAATGGTGTCAAAAATTTCCATGTCTATTTACTCAAAATAGCAAAAGGCAGTTGTAATCTTGACAACTATTCAATGATAAATTTTTCTGTACATAATGAAATATTCAGAAGAAATAGTAGAATGTAGGACATTTTAAGTCCTTTTTATTTTCAATCAGAAATAAAATAGCTGATATGTTTAGATAAAATTCGCTATCTATCAATGTGGAAATTTCCATAGCAACATATAAAAACAATATTAAAAATCTGTACATACTTTTTACTTGTTTTACTTTTATATTCAGAATTAACCGTAATGTGTTGAAAATCTTAAAAACACAATACGCTTTTTCTAATGGCCATCCTTGACACATAACAATTTTACTTTTTTTTTTAAATGTCATAGTAACTTTTTTTTAAAATGTCATTGTTACTGGGTTTTTTTTTTTTTAAAGTTTCTCATATTTTTATAAAAGATTAAAAATTTAGAATATGTTCCAGAATTTATTTTGTTAAAGGTAAACATTTTAATATGGAAAGATATTTCATTAAGCGTTTTCTAATTTATTGCAAATTAAAAAAATCAAAACTTTTGTCACTAACATTTTACCTCGTGGATTGTTAACCATTCAGAAGCTCGATTTCCTGTTCACATAGGATTTTAATTAACTGGCATTTTACTACAAGAAATGTTAGCATTTTTTCGATATTTATTGCCAAAGATTCTTTTAAAATTTAGATATAATTGTTGTTAGATAAAACATTAAAAAGCGTAACCCTGCTACAATATGTATTGATATTATTTATTTAGTTAGTTAGTTAGTTTATTATTTATTTAGTTAGTTTATTTATTCATTTAATTTTTTTGCATGGTTATAATCGTTACGCAAAATTTTACTAATTAAACAAAAATTTTTGGCATGAACGAAAAATCATGATACAAAATTCATTTAACTAAATACATTTGTACTTTACTATTACAAAACTAAAATATTTGATAGATTTATGTAATATCAACGCCAAATTCTTTATTTTTTTTATCGCATTATATTATTTATTTTATATAAATAACTTAATAGATATATATTAGACAATTTTTGAGTGTTTTTATATGAGTGCTGTTTGCAGTTTGTCGAGTTAGAATGGATGCATTTAGCCTGAGACATTTACTGGTCTACTGAATCCTTGCCTTAAAAAATTAGCCTGATAAATTCCTGATAAATTCAAAAATATTTTTATATTCCGAGTGGTCGTAATTAAACTAAAAGTCATATACGACTCAATCTAACAAATGTAATTCATGGTATTCGGTATTGGAGGTTAAGGTGAGTTTCCCCCAAACACTAAAATCTCACATCGTGGAATGTTAACCAACCAAAAGCCCGATCTGCTGCTCACTAGAATTTTGACTAGTTGGCATTTTACGACATGAAATGTTAGTATCCTATGGAAACTCGCCTTAATGTGAATATGAGAAGGAGAATTCTGCAAAAATAATATTATTATAATTATGGTAACATGGAATATATAAATCATAATCCTAAAAAAAAAAATGGGATTCAAAATTCTTCCAATATCTTAATATACATAATTCTTCTGTATATGTGTATATCACTGAACTCCTTCTAAACGGCTGGACCGATTTTGATGAAATTTTTTGTGTGAGTATGAGTGAGTCTTTGGATGGTTGAGATTCACAATTGTATCCGGTAGGTGGCACTGCAATCACTTTTTCTGTACGTGTGTTTGTCACTGAATTCTTCCCATATGGCTTGACAGATTTTGATGAAATTTTGTGTGTGTACGTTTGACAAAATATGGAGAATGTTTTATGCTATCCCCTTTTGTTGTAAGTCACCACCAGATGGTGCTGCAGTATATCAACTTCCATACCGTTCAATTGATCGCTATGAGAATTGGTAACAATATGTATTCGAGTATGGAAAATAGGTTCGAGCTAACCACTTTATTGTTACTTGCCACCAGAGGGTGCTGCAGCAATTCATCTTATATACCGTTCAAACGATATCCATGAAAATTAATATGCACATATATTGGAACAAGGAGAATATATTTGCGATAATCTAATTTTCCACAATTAATAATTCTTAATCAATCGACTAACAATTGACAGCAATTAATTATTTTTTTATTATTATTATTATTTTTGCAGGACAACTTATGCCGGGTTCTGCTAGTATCATGATAAAAATTTTTGAAACGAATTCTCCATTTTTGTAAGAAATGCTAGGAACCCGTGTCCTCTTAATATATGAAAATTTTTCATTCGTAATTTCCTTTCTAACTTTTCATTAATCATGAGTTATCATATATGTCAACATATTTTTATCACACTGCTGAATTTCTAACAATATAAAATGATTAAAAGTTAATCTAATGAACGAATCGATATAATTTTTCTTTCTTTAAAGTAATATTATTGTCCTAAAGTTGACAAATGAAATTTTAAAAATTACTTTAAAGAAAATGAAATTTATTCTCTTATTACATTTGTTTGTTTTATTTATTTTCCTTTTTTTTCCTGATTGTTTAATTTAAAAATTACGAATCCAAAGTAATATATAAAAACTTGAAAATAATTTTTTCTTTTTTTTTTTTCCCTCGTTCTGGGGATGATTCGTCTGAAAAAAGGTTTTAAATAATTATTTACATTATGGAACTAAAAGTGAACCAATTGTAATTCTAATTTCAAAACTAATTTATTTCCAACCATACAATGCAAATTAAATTACATTCAAAAGAATGGAAGAGGTAATTTTCTGTTTTGAGAAATTTAACATTATGAACATGACAATTGCAGTGGAAAAAAAATTACATGCAAAATGATTATACCGTGCTGCGAAATAGTTAAACGTGAGTTCAATTTCATGTTTATGAAGGGATAAAAAGGGAAAATTAGGAAATTCGAAATGACCTTGTATTAAAACAAGATTTTAATGGACGAAACTAACACGCAAGTAAAGAATTATACAATGTCATTTCGAAGTAATTGCCATTTTTTTCTGAACAATCCTTTTCCGAGAAATCAATTTACTCCATAAAACAATAAGTTGAGAAAATGGTAAAATAGTATATATACTACATATATACATATATATATATATGATTCCCTCACTTGTCAAATCGATTAAATCTATAAAACAAAAAGTTCAGAAAATTGATAAAATAATATGCATTATTTTTTTTAATTTCCTTTTTAAGTTATAAATTCAAATAAATGATGTATGCTGTATTAATACAGATGCATCTTTTATTATACAACATGTAGAAAGTATAAGATAGGATAACCTTGGAGTAATAATTGTTATTACTACAATTTTGGGTAATTAAAAGAGTTAGTCGATTTGGCAAGTGAAAGAGAATTATTAATTCAAATTCAAAAATTATTTTTATTATATTAAAACTTCATTATATACATTTTTATCAAAGATTTTAGCAAAAATGAATAATAACTGTTCTGTTATGTTACATATATTACGAGTATTCTACATTGGTACAATGGCTCTATGGTGAGCTAAGGTCTTCTACCTACTGGCAGATTTCGGGACAAGAGAACATTTTTTTTTATGGAATAGGGATATCAGCCTACACCCAACGTTATACAAGCATATTAGGCCGGGACCCACAGTTTAAAATAGATTCTAAACAACTACAAACATCCATGGCACAGCCAGGACTCGAACCCTGCTGTACCGAGAGCCACAACGCTAGTCACTGATCATCAGGCTCCACGACTATTATTATTTTATTTAAATTGATTCATCAGCAATATAAATGTGTTCTTCGTTAGCTGTATTTGAGCTTCTGCCATGCCAATTTGTCCTTAAATTTTTATAATAATCATGTTTAATAGAAAGAATGAATTTCAACAAGTCCATCATATCTGTTATCTCGTCGCAGTTTTACTTGTTGAATACAATAAAGTCTAGTCTACATTTATTTCTCATAGTGGTCTACCTGCTACATATTTTCTTATATTAATGGCATTAAATTCTGAATTTTCGTTAAAGTTACACTTGAATTGTAAGAGGTGGGTATTTTCGACTTTTCCAATTTTATCCAATGCATGCTTTATTAGACATGATGAAATTTCCTGAGACCCAAGAGATCCTTGAGTTTCTGAACAAACGAATATGTGGCTTTATATTTTTATTAAAATCACGGCAACTAAATTTATAAACATACAAATTTTTGCACCACAGGAAGTCAAACCTGAATCCTGTTACACAAGCACCAGAAAGCTAGTCCCTCGAACACCAGGCCCCAAAAATATTTTCTAGCTTATAATATTTATATTACACTAGTAACGAAGGCCTGAAACCCACATTGAAGGCTTTAGGGTCTTTCCAGAGATGGCACTAATTTTTCCGGGATTTCATGTTATTCTATAGGCCAGAATGTTGTACCATTGTTCTCGGAGAAGATATTTCAAATTTTTATTCAAAAGTTTGATGGTAAAAATGTAGGTGTAGCATAGTAGCAGGCTTATATAAAGCCTGTATAACACATATTCTCCTACGACTTTACACAGCCTGATGGTCAATTGACTAGTGCTCTGGCCATTGGTACCACTGGCTTCAGGTTCGAATCCTGGTGGCGGCATGGATGTTTTTTAGGGGCCCAGAATCCACTTTAAACTGTAGGTCCCAGTCCAATTAGCCCAAAGTGTCCACAAAAAAAATGACCGTAAAACCGTGTAAAATGACCGACAAACCCAAACCTACAACTCTACTGTCCCAGTGGTAATCTGCCTAGTATTCGAAAATAACAGCAATTCGACAGTTATTATTTAATCTGACGAATAACTTGAATGAATCACAAATTAGAGCTTCGATGCAAGCAATAATCTTATATTTTTTGGTTCAAAATATCAAATATATTATTCAATATATTACCCTTTATTCAATGACATGAAACCAGCGTTATGCTAATAAATAACTAGAGCAAATTCGTTCAAAATGTCGCAGTTCTTGCCAAACGCAGTGAATCATTTAGTGGAAGTAATAATTAACATATTTCGCCTTGCTGAAAAACTGTTAGGTCACCAGAAAGAAAGAAAAAAAAACGAAATGATTTTCGAAACAAGAAACGGCAAGGAAGGAAAAAAAAATCACATTACTCTCATTTCGCAACATGAGACCCGTTTTCGCCACATGTAAATACGCAAATCATTGACGTCATTAGACATCGACTACATGTTGAGAATAGGTCAGAGAGAACAAGTCACTCAATTTGGCAACTAATTTACATGCATTCTTTTTACCAACTACCAAGGAAAAAACTTATTATTCTATACTTCCAGTAAATGATGGTTCGATTCATTTAAGTACCAATGTTAATGATGATTGTTAAGCCTAAAAATCTATAATGAAGGCCATTCAAAGGATTTTCAATAAGCAATCTTAATTGAATCTATAATGAACTTCAGATATCGAAATAAAAAGTTATAAATGGCAGCTTCCTTTTTCTGTTGTTGTTGTTGTCCCACGTGCTGCAGATAGTTAGTAATAATTAAGCATCTATTCCTCTTTCAGACATAGGGATAAATTTTTATGAGTGCAAGAAACATTCGAGGAATTTTCATTAAAACAGGAAGAAGCAGTTAAGGAGACAGATTGGGAATGATGATAGATGCTTTTTGGCACTTCTTTAGCGCTCAAAAAGGAAAGAAATGCCGAAAAAATGCGAAAAATGGCGCATTCGTTTTATGAGCCGTGAAATCTTTATTTCTGTTTTTTGATGAATTCAGTTCCATGTGCTTGTTCAGGTCATTAGTAAATTGTTATTTAATTAATATTAAGAGCTTCCGTTGCCCTGTTGGCTGAAATAATCTGGGGTAAAAATGTCAATATAACTGAAAGCATCTACAGTCCTTTGCCTTTCTCTATATAAGAGGACGAAATTGATATTTCAAACTTTTTTGATTATAATTTAATTTAAAATTAATTATATTTAAATAATAGTATTTTCTCTCTTTAAAATTTTTGTTTTTAAACATTTTCAAGAGATTATTAGAATTACAAGAAGATTTGAATTAATAACATGGCACCATCATAAATGAGTGAGTATTCTTAACCTATATTTTTTTTTACATAATAAAACAAAGGTGGCCAACCAAAATGATCTTGCGGACCACTTTGGAAATGCATCCTAATTCCTCGGGCCGCACATAAAATTATATATCCCCATATTAAATTTAGACCCACTGTAGACATTTCTTTGGAATGAAAAATTGAAACATATTGAGTTATTATTTTTGTATTTACTATTATTCTTACATGTAAACATTGATAATATAATAATAATGATACTAAACGCACATTGTAAAGAAACATATAACACTAAAAATTAAATATATAAATATAAACGAAATAAAAAATGAAATCATTAAAAAATATTTATTTTACTGGTGCGATATTTGTTTCCCACTCTTTCATTTAAAAAATCATGCTCATACTCACTTTGTAAATTGATCTCGATTTGTTTATTTCCACATCGTAATGGGTGTTGCAGGTTAGCGTCCGTTATGTTTAAGCGTGTTTTGTGTTTATTCAATTCCATGTTCAAATAATAGTTCAATACATAATTCAAAAATTTCCCTATATTACAGTTCCTATTCTTGCATAAAATTTAAAAAGAAAATTCATTAAAATTAAACGTTTCTTTTCTATTCATTCAATTTTTAATTTGTATTTTTATTCTATAATTTTGAAATTATATATTAAATGTACAATTTAAAGCAGCATTTTCAGTGTAATAAAATTTATTCGAACAGAAGTCTACTACAAATAATTTCGAAAAATTCTTATAATATGGTATTTTCTGAAAGGAGAAACGTGATTGAATATGGCAATGCTTAAGTTACATAATACAGAACTGATGAAAAACAGAATTTAATGATAAATTAACAAAATAAATAGTTGCATTACATGATGCTTGTGTAGAATGCAAACAATCCTCTCAGGAAAAAAATAATTCCAAACTTTGTTTATTCTCGTAATAGAATAAAATTTCTTTTTTTTTTTTTTATTTGAAACAAACGATTTTTTTTTCTTTTCTTTGTCAAGCTGAAATAATCTTCTGTTAAAAGTTTGGTAAATAAAAATGGAGTTAATTTTAAATGCAGTCTGTGTTTTTCGTTTGGCAAAAAAAAATATAAACAAACAAGATTCTTTTTTGCTATATTAGTCACTTCTTTTCTCTATTCTACGCACGATGATTTGATGAGGTATAGTATGTTATTTATTTTATAATTTTCTTACAAAGGAAGAATTTAACAATGTTTTAAATTATATTATGCTTTAGAATCAATAAACTTTTTCGTTTAATACTATGTGTTACATACAAATGAACCACAAGATTTGTACCATTTTGCTAATTTGTGAGCGATGTGTTTCAATTAACTTTAAAATTTCAAAAGTGTTTCAACTAGTTTTAAATATTTTTGGGTTATAATAAAATATACTAATAATTGTTTGTTTTTATAACTTAAGTAGATGTTTATAATTAGTGTTCAAATAACTCCCTGGTTTAAATTTACTTTGCAACTTCTGTATTTGGTTTCATAAATTAGCTGAAAATATTTGACCAAATTTGTTTTAACAGATAGTGATAAAACTTTGTTTAAATTTATTCAATTTATAGAGGATTTGTATGAAATTATTTAATTTTTTTTATTTGTATTCTTTAACAAGATAATTGACAAGATTTTTGTTCTTTAACGTATATTTTTTGATGAAAAAATGTATTCTAAAATTAATTCGTATTCTTATTAGATTATGGATATTAATATTAATATTCATATTATTAATTACAATTTAAAAAAATTTGGATTATAATAATATATACGAATATTTGTTAGTTTTATAATTATAGTAAATGTTTATAATTAATGTTCGTATTACACTGGGCTAAATACTTTGACTTTGCCATCTAATGTTTTCTGTTTCTTAAATTAACTGAAACTTTTGACCAAATTTGTTTTAATAGGTAGTGATAAAATTTATTTAAATTTTTTGTTCAATTTATGGAGGATTTGTCTGATAAAAGCATTTAATTTTTATTTTTATTTTTGTCCTTTATTAAAAAATCTCTTCGTATATTTTTTGATGAAAAATTTATTCTAGAATTAATTCGTATTCTTATTAGATTATAGATATTAATATTTAATTAATTCTTATTAGAATATTGGAGATTCTGATGTAAGGTTTTTTTTTAATCCCCGTCTCCAATTATGTTAAGCCTAAGATTTCATAATCTCGGCATGAACTAGTTGGAGTTTGAAAGGGTAAAGTTCAAATATTCAAACAGTTTGAAAGAAATCAAACTCGGACTTTTAGGTCTCGAAATATAAGAAATCATTTTTTTTCAGAAACAGTCCTTTAATAAATCACAAAAGTAATATAACAATATTATTGTCTTTATAAAGCATTAATAATTGACAAAATGTTCTATTTTGTAGTAATTTGTATATTCTATTTCGTAGTATCTGTGTGTTTTCCAGTCAGTCAAATCAGTGAAAATTAATTTGCAAAGTTTACTGAAAACTTTAATACGCTAACTTGAATGTAAATACGCTAATCAGTTTATTGTGATAATATCTTAGTTATTTTATCACATTTGACTTATTTCTTCTTCTGAATTCTGCACTTAAATGTTTGCAGCTATGACTTAAGTATATAACCTTACAGTTTTTAATTAAATTTTTGTTACAAATTATTTGTTGTTACATTCATTAAATTAAATTTATTATTGAACTAGGCAGTTCTTGATGGATTAGGCTAGCAAATATAAGCAATAAGATAAGGATTTAATAACGTCATCAGTTAGCAATTGACGTCATTTATAATCTGCCTGGCATCTCAATTGAGATAAATTTCAAACAAGCTTAAAATCTTATAAATAATTCGTTTTTTCTTTGATGTTAAAAGACATTTAAAATCGGCATGGGTCAGAACAGGATTGGAACATTACGTTTTAATCCATTTTGAAATTTCAATAACTTCGAAACTATATATACTTTGAAAATCTAAACTATTTCATCGTGTAGAGGAAGGTTGAAAGATTTTATTGGGAGATGAGGGAGGAGGGGAGACTATGCCTCCTTCATGATTTTTTAAATGATTTGTACTTATTTTATATAGATAACAATTCAATCACGCCTGAAACAATTACAAACATACTAAATGGCAATTTAGCAAAAATTAAAAAAAAAATGGCATACATTTAATACATATCACTTTTTATTAATTTGTCTGGTTTCTTATACCGTCATCACAGCTAGACAAATTCTTTTAGGCATATCTTTTTTGGTTAATTACTAGTATATTGCTATCTAATGTTATATTTGATATGCAATGTTATTCTGCAAAAAAATATTATCATTGATTATATACTATAGAGAGTGTTTGTTTTTTTCATTGCTTAGAACACATAATTCTTTAACATATTTATTTTTTATTTAAAATAATAATTTAAAATAAATAAACTCTTAAATCTATGTCATTAACCTTGAATTGATTCATAATATTTATCTGAGTTGGCTTTTCAAATTTATAGCTTAAAGAACTAAAATGTCTTAATATTTTTAAACTGCCTTGGCAATACTGTATAATAACGTGCAATTCAACTATTATTTAGATAATATACAACAATTTAATTCCTTTGATTTCCCATAGCTCGAAGGTGTTCGATATATTTCTTATGTAAAATATTAAAGTAGTTAGTGTTAAGATCATTCTCAATTCATCATTTGATGACTTTGAGATAATTTTTATTATTTATGGTCTTTATATATAGTTAAATATTTAATAAAAGTATGAATTTCTGAATAAAAGATTCTCAATAAAAAAATTTCAAAAAAGTCTTTTTAAATTCTCTTTTCTATGAAACTGGTTTAAAGGTCCTTCTTTTTTATTTTTACATTAGTCTGGCCGCTGATTGTGTGGAAAATTGGTAGGTGAAAAAATCGGAAGATTTAAAATGTGCTGCGACATAAGGGAGAAAATGCCATTAAGGATTATAATTGTATTAAAAAGAACTTTAATTTTTAACAAATAAAATTTCAAATTATAGGATATTAAAAAAATATATATATGAAAAATTCCACAAAATTATTACGGCTTTTTCTTTCAAATCATCTTTGTGCAACGTCTATCTGACTAGCACCCCTAACAAGTAATCGATTCAAACGTTTCCGACATTAGCCCGGATGTTTAACATTCCACACTATTCTGTGGTTGGACTATACTAGTGAATATAGTATAGTAAATTATTTGGAAAAAAATTTTTTTGATTTTTGAATTAACACAACAGTAAGCAACCTCAATTTATAAGTATATTAATTTCCTATTTGGATAAGATATTTATTTCGAGATAAGATGAGGTGATTTCTGATAAGATTTGATTAAAAATCATAGTTTACTTATTACTCAGATGTTAACAATAATGGTTTTTTGTTGTAGAGATATTGCAATGATTTGTAAGGGTTTTTTCCTCTGATTTTAATAGATTCGCATAATAGATAATAACAGACCTTTAAAGATTATAATTTTTTTCATAAATTTAAATGGAATTTCAGAAAAACTTCAATCTGTATTAGAAGGGGAAATTTAATTTTAATATCCATTACTATCCACTTAAATATATAATTTTCAAATGATTATAAATCAATCTAGTAAAAAATTCAAATATAACATGTAGGTACTACTTCAAATACTATATATGCCTAATACAAATGAACTAGGAATTACCAATGGTCTGTATTTTTGAAAATTATCAAGTAAAAATAATCGATTACCTATTATTATTATTATTATTACTACCTATAGAATTTATGGCTATTGTTTTGGGAAGCAGGTTCTTCGTGTGTTTGACCACTTTAATTTTTTTACATTTCTTAAACCAGCTAATAATTATATAATTAAATAATGTAAAATTATTTTTAAAAGATCTTAAAGATCAAAAACAATTTGATTTCAAAGAGAAAATGAGATTCTTCTAGAAAAGAAAATCGTTTGGAACTTCTATATTTTTAATTTTTTTAAATTGTTGTTGTGTTTTGTTCTTACATTGAATTTTAAATTTACTTCTTACATCACGCCATAATTGTATTTGATACGTTTTGAAATACAGTCCTTTATATTTTTTATTGCTGTCGTAACTCCACAATATTTCATGAATTATAAAATTTAGTTTTTTTTAAATTAATCTAAAAGAACTACAGTTGAAAGAAAAGGCAATTTTAGTTCAAAGTGAAAATGAAATTCTTCCAGAAAAGAAAATCGTTTGGAATTGTTCTATAATTTTTTATTTTTAAAATTGTTGTTATGTGTTTTGTTCTTGTAAGAACAAACATTGATAAATTAGTCTTTCACTGAAAATTACTCTGTCAGTGGTTAAATTTAGAATAGTTGTCAAAAATATTACACAACATTTATGGTGCAAACGTAATGAATTATCTCTTTACGGCATATTGTAAGCATCATTGTTTGTTATACAAAAACAAGTAAAAATATAGTCATTTTTTTTTTTTTTATAAAGTATAATTCATATTAAATATGGAAAATTATTTACTGTAGTAGGAGAAGAGTTGTACTGCTAGAATTGAATTTTAAATGGAATTTTAGTTTTGTTAATTTCAAAAGTTTTCTTATGTTTAAATTTTATTTTTATTATATTGCTGTACTCTTTTTTTTATAATTTTTTTTTTTTATCATGTAGTTCTACACATTTAATTTTTTTTTTTTTTTTTTTTTTTTTGCATTTGTGTTGTATCTGTAATTTTACAAATGTTTTATACTAGGAACCTATTAAAACACAAATAATTATCAATCTTTAAATTTATTAATTTTCTTACGAAATTTTTTCGTAGTGAATTTATACTTGAATGTAGTGTAAGGATTTATTTTGTAAACAAATATTTAAGAGAATGTTGTCTATATTTAAATGTTTTATGCCGTTTCAGCTTTTATAGTTTTTGAATGTCATAATTTTTAAAATAAATTATGCATTAAACTTAATTTTAACTTCTATATAAACCATTGAACATTTCTTCTTTTATATTGAATTATAGTGTACTATTGCATATTCTGTTCAAACAACATAATTCTTAGATGTATATTTAAGGGACTGTATACTTCCATTATAAATTCAAAATGGTAATAGTATATATAAACCTGTATAGTGGGTTTCATTCTCAATTTTTTCGCAAATATTTTTCACAAGAACATTTATAAATATTTTTCTAGAATAAATTATTTTTACTTATCAATTTTGGAGCCTGATGGCCGAGTGATTAGCGCTCATTACCCCAGGTTTCGGGTTCGAATATGGATCTTTGTAGTGGTTCGGAATCCATTCTTTTCTAATAGATCGTAAGCGTTGTGGGGGTAGTGTTAATTTCGCATATCTTCATACACGTGCCCCCTGTCTGCTGTATTGCCAGGTGCAGCTCTTGTTTACGGCAAAAGATCAACTGCTGTATTAGAAAAACAACAATTTATCATATGTAAATCCTATCTATATATATTCATTTTACAATCCCCACTGATTTTAGATTAGAAATTGATAAATAAAATATATTAAATAGTTAATAAAAAAATTCTAAAATTTCTCAGAAACAATATGATGAACATAATTATCTCATTTCCATATTGGTTTTCCTATCTTCATTTCGAAAAAAATTCTTTTTTAGATATGTTCTGTTTACAAAGCCATCAAGTAGCAACTAAATGGTAGTATCTTTATCCACAATTCTATATTTATCAACATACTCAGATAAGTTAAGAAACCGAAAGTTTACTTTAGTTGAGTAAGCACGTTTTAGTTCTTTATCTTATCAATTCCAAATGTTGAATGAATACCATTTCGAAACCCGAACTTTTGAGTCATTGAAGGGGTTTGGACATTGGATTATCGTTTTATTCTTTGCAGTGACGTATCTTTACGGCGAAAATATAATCGCTTTATCTCTGAGAAATAAAAGATACAATCATAGAGAATAATCGCCAATCTTGGTAAACCTGCACAGAAAATTGAAAGAATATTAAAAAAAAGTTTTTTTTTGTTAGCTTTTGAATAGAATTTATATTTGCAAACGATGTTCTTTTTAAATTCTGACACGTGACCTAAAACAATTAATTTAGAACTGATAGCGTTGGTTTTTATTTTTACTCACGATTTTATTTTTCTTTACTTTTTTTATATTTTTCATTTGAATCTTATATACCTATTTTATAATAGGCTTTTTATTATATAGCAAATCCTTTAATAAATTAAATTATAGGCTCCTATCAGATAATTAAAATCGATCCTTGTCATTCACATTAATGATTTTTTTTTACAATAATAGAAAAAGATGGATGATTTTTTACAATGACACAAAAACATTGATGATGCAAAATTGTCCTTCAGATTCTCTGTATGTGATCTTACAACTGATAAAATATTGTGGTTATCTTTAAAGGTAAATTTAATCGAATTATTAATTAAAACTCTTAAGTGATAAAACACATCAGAAAAACAAAAAAAGAAACGTATATAAATTCCATGAGCAGTTCACTCTCAAACACATTTGTTATTTCAGATTAAAAAAATATTGTACTGAACTTTTAAAAATAATATTTTTAAAACGAATTATTTTGTTGTACTTTCATTTATGCAAACAAAAAATAATAATAATAGAACTAAATACTTTTACTATGCTTCTAATAGAGCTAATCAAGAGACATTTTTGCTACAAATTATTGTATCAAGTTACTTTATCTCTTATAGAAGTAATATTTTTCAAAAAAACACTTGTCATTGGATTGATAGTTAGAGAATTCTACAAATCATAAAATAAATTAAAAGGAGTGAAGGGGTTAAGTCCATTTTCTATCCTCCAAAATACAAAATACAGTCAGTAAAAGGTGACATTTAAAAAGAAACAATTAAACAACTTATTTTTTTATCCTAAATAATAAAATTTCAATTATTAGAAATTATAAATAACTTATAATATAAAAGATTGTGATTTAAACATTAATGTACCAAAAGTACCAAAAACAGGAAATTAAATAGTTATATGATTTTTATAATTACAATCATTATGATTTTATTTCAAATTAAAGCAATTATGTTATATTTAAGTTTAAAAAAAAAACAAAGATAAAAACTGTATCATAAAAACAACTTCTATAGTATTAATTGAAAAAATATTTCTTTCAAAATGTTTTTTTTATCATCATCTCCTTTAAGTTTCTTGTGGTTTATAATAATCATGAGAAAGCCATTATAAGTAAAACATAACTGAATTAGTGTCTACCAAATACAACTGAATCATTACTTTTCTGAAAAATAACCAATGAATAAATGATAGTTAACTCTAGAATTAATGAGTGGCGATTAATCTTGCAGAATATTTTCAAATCATAATTAAAACTACTTTCATAAATTATTCGCTACATATGTTTTTTTTGGCAATTCTTCAATTTAATAAATAAAAAATATTTAAAATAACGTATTACATTTACTTAAATAGGACATCCTAATGCATTTTCATCTTTTTGTTAATTTATTAGAATTCCTTTTTTTTTTTTTGCCTCACATTAGTAAGTTATTTTCTGAATCATCTGTCTTTTTCTGTAATTCTCTGATTTCTTAACCTCAAGTACAAAAGTTTTGAATTCTATTTTTTTATAATAATTAAAATAAATTATCTTATGCAGATTAGTGTTTTTCTTTAAGATAATTTTTAGCCAATTCTATTTTAGACTTTTAGTTAAATAACTTTTTCATTTTTTCAGTCAACTATGAAATATTTTTTCATTTTACAATTACTAAAAACAACTTTGAATGCTTTTAATTATTCTAAATCTTTCTTACAATATGATTACAAAAATTAAAGTAAGGATACGTATTTTTATTTAAAATATGAACATAATTTTTTAAAAAACTGAAACAAATTATAAAACAATACTCTTTCAAAGTTAATAATAAAAGTTTTCATGTATTTTTTAACAATTAATTTGTGTTTTTCAATACAAATGCACTTGAGAAATCGTTTTAATATCTATTATTTTCATAAGTCGAATATTTAATGATTTTTTTTTTTTTATATGGCGCAAAAAACTTTTGTTGCAGTTTTCTTTTTAATTTTATAGATTTTAAATATAGTCAATTCCTTTAAATTATTTAAATTTTAATTTTATACTATTATAGCATATAAACAAGTCCACTAAAAAATAAAAATAATACTAATTAATAATATATGTTTCGAATAAAACATACTTGTATTAATTAAAAGATGTATTTCTAAAAAGATATTGATGTTTCATATTTGTTCTGACATTATTTTAAGTTTCCTCATAGCAATTTTAAATGATGTAATTTTAAGATAATTTTCTGATTAATTTTAAAAAATATGTTATTTACAATTTTTAGCATAAGGATATTTTTAATAATTCATTTACTTTTTGAAATTACGACATTTCAAGCTAATGGGATATTTCAAATTAAAATGAATAAGTAAATTAATTTTTGACTAAAAATGCAAAATATTTCCTGAATACTTAATTTTCAGTCTGGAGAGAACGCAGACAATTTTGAACAACAAAAAATATGTTGATGACGTATAGGAAGTAGAATAAATGGCTGCTAGCCAAATCGAGCATTTTTCCATTAAAATATTACTTTTTTTTTTATATATTTCCAACAATCTTTGACCTTTTCAATACTAGAAATATGCCATCTGAGTTAAAATTTTGTTTTTTTCCTTGGAATACATAAACCGAAAAATAAAAAAATAAGAAATGAACATCATAACCCCCCAAAAAAATTTTTTTCATTTAACGAAGAATTAATGTAATTTTTAATTAAATTCAAATGTCAAGCGAACTTTTGCATACTATTTTTTTATCACTTTTTAGAATTTTTGATGGCACTAATATTTATAAGTTTAGCAGTAGATTAAAAGTTATAAGTAAAATGTGTATTTAACAATTGATTGCATTAAATTAATTAAAAAATATTAATTAAAAATCTGTAATCTATCGTAAAATTGTTTTTACAATGATTTCAAGTTATTTTATAATATTCATTAATCCATTTATCAAATCAAGTTCATCATAGTGACCATGATTATATTTTTATTTGTTTTCAAAAATTATATGAATTCATATCAATGTTATTATTTACTTTGCTGTGTAAAAACTATCAATATTTCAATTTTCATATCGAATTTTTAATTACAATAAAATTTTATTATCAATATCCTATGTATGAATTTACATTATTTTAAATATAATTTTGTTTCCCCTAAATATTTTCCTTTATGTGTGGTTTATACCGGAAGGTTTTCTTTAAAAAATGGTTTTACGGGTTATTCAAATTTTGTTATTAAAAACACATTCAAAAATAATTTTAAATTACCTCTTGAGTTTTTATTAACTTTTCTTTTATTTTAAATTATTATAGTTTTTAATCAGCGTAAAAATTGTTTTTAAAGAATGTTCTTACGATACTTATATGGGGCCTGATTGCCAGTGACTAGCGCTCCGTACCAAAGGTTTCGGGTTCGAGTTCCGGAGTGTCATGGATGTTTGTAGTGGTTCGTAATCCGCTTTAATCCTTAGGTCCCGGTCTAATATGACAGTAGAGTGTTGGGCGTCGTCTGACAACCTATCCCATAAAAAAATATACCCTGCTTCGAAATCTGCCAGTATGGAGATGGCGACCCAACAAGGGCTGTTGCGCTATTGATGCACGAATGATATATACTGCTCAGATGTATATACAATACAAATTTTTATAATTTAAAAAAACATTAATAAATCAGATTGGTGCAGCTGTAAAATACATTAAAAACTTATAAGGTGTTATATCTATTAGTTTAGCTATTACATTTTGTGTTTTATTGAATATAACAATTCTGTGTTATTAAACACAAATCAACTTACAAGTCAGATAAGGTATTGCTAAAAGAACTGAATCTAACATACCATTCATTGCATTACTACAAAAATTGCTATCAATAATAATGGAATGCATTTTAAAGTGGACATCGTTGAATAATCTAATCGAAACAAAACTTTATCGTTCCAAATAACAGCTGCTTTCTATTCAAGAATATATATATGCAGTTCTTAAAATATTCATTTTGGCTTGACAAAGAGTCCAACCTTGAACTTGGCGACAGCTCTTTTATATGGGGATACAGACTCTATCGTGACTCATGTCCATTTTCATAGAATCCAGAACGAAATTTTCTAACAGAGGCAAAAAAATCACCGCCCATGAAGGCCGTTTCTATAACAACCAACCTAACAAATACAAGCACCCTACGACAAAAAAAAAAAGAAAAAAACGAAAATTCAAGATCCCCCTGTTGAAGTTACTTACTACAGAAACTTCAATTTACTGGTCTTTAGGAATTGAAAGGGTGTAAAACCATGACTTCCTCAGTTTCCCGTGACTCAATGCTTCTTTTTGTAAAAATTTCTTTTGTTAAAAACTTTGAGGCTTTAAGTTTAAAAATAATTGCTCTTTATTAGAAGGTCTTTTTTTTTGAATAAATTAACTCCTAATTGGAATGCAACCTGAGCACAAACTTACAAACTTCTTTTCAACACTCGTTATTATTTAGCACCAAAGCCAGTTTTCAGATGACCGATAGGAGAAATAATTGCTCCCGATTTTATTCTGGTGCAAGCTCTGTGTTGTATATAAAAAAAGATATCCATTCAGTTTTTCTTTCTTATTGAATTAGTTTACAATTTAAAGGAAATTTATCTTAAAACGTTTGTTTCAAGAAGTTGCTTGTTTGTTGTAGTCATTTACTAAATGAGAAAAGTAATGTAGTATCTTATATCCATTCCAGTTTTTCTTTCTTATTAAATTAGTTTACACTTTAAAGGAAATTTATCTTAAAACGTTTATTTCAAGAAATAGTTGTTTGTTTGTTTTTGATCATTTACTAAATGCGAAAAAGTATTGTAGCATCTTATATCCATTCAGTTTTTTTTTCTTCTTAAATTAGTTTACAATTTGAAGGAAATTTATCTTAAAACATTTATTTCAAGAAATAGTTGTTGTAGGTTTAAGTCATTTGCGAAATTCAAAAAGTATTGTAGCATCTTTTGATTTTATAACTCTCTTTCAATCTCTTTTCCTTTAAATACTCCAATTTGCACTTAATAAAATTATTATAAATTTGTATGTGATTTTCGTGCAAGTTTTTCATAAAATTATAAGTATCAATTTTATTATCTTCATAATAAAAAATACGCTTATAAAATCTATAAAAATGTGCGTGGTCTATTAAAATAACAACCAGACCAGATCGAAGATTTGATTTTACTATGACTTCCACCAATTCTTATCTTGCCATTCCTACTTACTTTTGCAGATGAAATTTCTTGGTAAAATCTAAACTTATAATTCCTTCTAAGAATAAAACTAAATACCAAAATACAGAACTAAATATCGACAGAAAACAGCTACTACTCACAAAATTAAGGATGAAGCACCACAAAAATTTGAATATTTCTGCTAAAAGTGGTTAAAAAATACCAAACATGTGGCAACTGCCCTGATGTCCAGCTTACTCCTCATCATGCCCAGCTGTTGTGCCGGCATGCATTGTCTGGACATTCCCTGAAATGGGATTTTTACTCCGAGCTGGCAATCAACATAGCCATTATTATTCGGCAGCACCACGATATTTGATTTTCTCAAAATTGTTCAGGGAATGCGCCAACAACAGCATCAATTCTTATCTTTCATTTTCCGAAAAGCTTAATTTCACTTCTTAATAGTATTGAATTCAGTCTTTAATGGGTTTTCATGGTTTAGACAAATTGTACTTGAGTTAATATATTTGGTTTGTAGCTCTACAGTCAGCTTTTGACGCTTTGATCTAATTAGACAGCGGTCTAGAATTTAACGTGGATTCCACACTAATACAAATATCCATGCCACCGCCAGGGATTTAAGTCTGGAGCCAGTGTTACCAAAAGTTTATGTAATAATTTTTAAATTAAATAAATAGACTAGTGGCTCACTGGCAAAAAAGCATGCCATTGGTAAAAATTAGGGTGGAGGTATAAACCGCTGGCGGCATTGTTATAGATAATGTTTAAAAAAAGGAGAAGACTCGATGGCGTTTGTGAATGTTCACCATCTTGCCTCGTGAGTCGGACTACCTGGTGGGAATTTTACCTAGTTTTCTCTGATACGATACGTAAATGCGGGGGTGTTTAAAGGGTGCTCCAGAAGGCACTGCCCTCCTTCTTCAGCGTCTTGAGCCAACTCAGATTTCTACCTACGGGTACTCCATCAGAACAGAACAGAAGCTGCCCCTTCTTTTTCCTCCTTCCTTGAGACCACACGAGTTCTTCTACTTGGTTCAGATGTTGCTGTCGACCAGAGTGGGATAAGAAACAACAGCAAAATTAAATAAATAGTTATAAATGCAATTTTTTCGAAGATTGTAATTGTCAACAGTTTGGGTATGGAGGGCATGCTCTTAGAACACTTAATGAAAGAACGTCCGGATCTGGTGCTCAAAATGTATTAATTTTTCTAACCTTTATTGAAAGTTTAAAAATTTTTTTTTGGTTATAATTGTAGTTTTACAATATGGACCATCCTTCATATATCATAAATTAAATTTGCATTTTTACATTAATAGAAATATTAATAATTGTTTTCAGAAGTTTAAATTTCGTATACAACCCAAGAATTTATTACAGTATTAAAATTATATAGTTTTTATTATTCATTAAAAGTTATAAATATTTTTGAAATGTTTTTTTTTTTTTAATTCTGATTCTTTTAATTTTTGCCATTTTGATACATTCTTAAAATCCATTTCATGCTTATCCTAAATTTTCAAAATTCTGCAATGTCAGTTTTAAGGCATTAAAGAAATGTATTGTTTACTTATTGTTGGCAAAAGGATTACGTTCATTCTTTACGAGATTATACATTATCTAGTAAATCATATAAAATTATTAATATATTCCATAATATTTCCATAAGAAATATTATTATTAAGGAATTTACAAATAAAAAATCTTTTTTTATTATCACAGTAAATTCTTTAAAATAATTCTGTTGTTATGGTTTTGTATTAAGAATCAATGGGAGAGTTGTTTTTAAACACAAGACTAAACACATTTACCTAAATGTTTTATATATTTTTAATATAATATACTATTTGTAAATTATTATACTTCTTGTAGTATAATTATTCTTTTATTATATATACTATAAAATGTCTTTATAAATTTTTATAAATTTAATATAAATTTTATAAATTTTTAACATAACTTTTAAATAAAATCTAATAGATTAACATTGAAAAAATAAAAAACGGTTATTATGACTTATTAATCAGATTGCATGAAAT
>BPLR01003581.1:0-29036 GCA_021605095.1 Caerostris extrusa | reverse complement strand
TGTCGCTTATGTGTATTTCATGCTGAACTCACAATATCCTCGAATTGTTTTTAACAATGAATAAGAAAAATATTAGTACATGAACCTTTTAGAACATAATATAGTATTTTCACACGATTTATTATAATTATATAGTGGAATTTCCCCAATGCCATGATAACTAGAAAAGTTGGTGCAGCTTTGGCAGCTGGATGTACCTGTGTGATTAAACCTGCTGAAGATACACCTTTGTCAGCATTAGCAATTGCTCAATTAGCTGAGGAAGCAAAGATTCCTCCTGGTGTTATTAACGTGGTAACTGCCTCCAGAAATAACACACCATCAATTGGAAAAAGAATGTGTGAACATAAAAAAATTGCTACTATTTCTTTTACAGGGTCAACAGCAGTTGGTAAAGTAAGTTCTTTATATATTTTTAAATTTTTTCATATTCTTTTTTAAAGAATAATAATATTAAAACCATTACATTATACATTAAAGAAATTGTTACTATCATTTAAAAGTGCGTTTTATTTAGATGAATTAAATTTTAAATATTTTATGCAGGTTGAAGTTGCAGATTTTCAAGACTGGATAGATATTAGTACATAATTTATTTAATGTAATTTTAACAATATTGCATGAAATATATTATGAGTAAATGATAAATGATCTCTTCTTTGTAGATTTTAACTTGCTCAATAATTGATTTAAATTTCAAATAATCATTTACTCATATATTGATTAAAATAGCAGGATATGCAATTTAATTATTAATTATTTATTTCACATCAAATGATAATAATTTTACTTGCAAATTGCTATATGGATAAAAAATTATTTTATAACTGTTAATATTAAATATACTTTTATTTATTCATTGAAAAAAATGAAGTGCATTGATAAAACATTTACAAAAGTTATTCTGCTTATCTGTTGAAATTTTCAGTCTTAATGTTTTATTAATGCTTTACATTAAAAAAATTAAAAATCTTTTAAAAGAGATTATATGAATGATGATGATGTATTTTTAAAATGTAAATAAAGCTGCTTTTTTTAAAAAACACTAAAAGTTGTATTTGTAGTTATATATGTGAAATTTTCATGAAAAAAATCTGAAATGCAATTAGAGGTAGTTGAAGAGAAATTCACATGTCTTTATTTATTACTCATATGATTTATAATGAAGTATTTTTATATTTGAATAAGATATTTATTAATTAAATTAATTTATTTTTTGAAATCTGATTGCTTGCTTACAAGAAAATTTGTAATTGCTTAAATTACACCTGTGTAATTAGTAAATAGCATTATCTGTACTTTTTTTTTGCTTTATTCAATTAATGTATTAGGAAATTTTCATTACCATTTTACTGTACTTGTATTTTAATATCATGCATAATTTGTGTTTCATTTTTGTTATCTTTCTTATACATGTTTATTATAAATATTATTTAAAATATACTAGAAAGTAACATTGAAATTTTGTAAAAGAAAAAAATATTTTCATTAGTATTTAGAGGCTATATTTAAAATTTAAAATAATAATTACTTTGGTTTTAGCACATAAGTTAGCCGCTTATATTTAATAATTCAATTTCTGTTGATAAAATGTTATTAACTATAACTAAAATAATTGTTACTTATTGCATTTTTTATGTATTTTTAGTTTTTAATACACTTTTTATTTTTTATTTTAATATATTTAACTTAAAAATTTAAGTGTTTATTTATGGAATTTTAATATTCTTTTTAATTTTGTAGTTGTTACTTGAACATTCTGCTCCAACAGTTAAAAGAGTTTCTTTGGAGTTAGGTGGAAATGCACCTTTCATTGTTTTTAATTCTGCCAATGTATCTAAAGCTGTAGCTGGTGCAATTGCTTCTAAATTTAGGAATTCTGGCCAGGTTTGTTGAATAGATAGCTTTGTAAATTATTTTACTGAAATGAAATCATTCTTTTTGAACTAAAAACTAAAAATAGCAATTAAGATTTGCATTTAAAACTTATGGGCTACTTTATAAATTAATAGTGTTACTAAAAAGTAACCTAAAATAAACGTGATAAAACAATGAATAATCCTTATTACAAAAGTAATTTATACTAAAATTACTGTGTTTGATTATGTTTGAAAATATTCATATGATAGCAAAATAAAAATTGTTTATAGAATTATTTTAATTTCAAAATGCAGTTAAAAGATTCATAAGTAAATTTTGCAATAAAACTCTACTCACGCATGGACGCACGCACCGACCGACGGTCCAACGTACGTACGCACGCACGGAAGGTCGGACGCACGCACGCACGGGTTTTAAGATCGGATTTTCTAAAAACGTTTCTAAACATTCCCTCACAAACATATATATTAGTTTGGATATTCATTGTGTCTAAATTTTAGTTATTTTAATACTTTTTGTTTGCTTCATTTTTTATTTAATGTGCATTTTAATTGAAGCATTTCAATGTTTCAATTTCAAAATTTTTTAGTTTCATAAAATGGTGATAAATATTTCAATAAAAATCATCATTAAAAATTACATTATCATTATTGAATCCTTTTTTAGACATGTGTATGTACTAATAGAATGTTAGTACAAGAAGGAATTTATGACGAATTTATTATGGAGTTGAAAAAAGCAATGCAAGATCAACTTAGGGTTGGCGAAGGAGTAAAACCTGGTGTTACAGTTGGTCCCCTTATTAATGAAAATGCAGTGAAAAAGGTCATTATTTAAAAAAATTCATTAGTTTTTTTTCTATGTTTATTTTAATATTTTATAAAGAAATATTTCATTTTCTTTTAATTTATTTATTGTTTATTAAATGGAAATTTATTAAATTATTAGTGAAATTTATTAAATTATTGGTAAAATTTATTAAATTTAATTAAATTTAATTTTAATATTTTCAGTGCAGTAGCATATTCATAGCATTCAGTGCAGTATATTTTTTATAAGGCAATCTACAACCAGGTTATAATTTCTTTTTTAATTTTTAAAAATATTTTTAAATTACTTTTCAGTTTATCAACATAAGAATTTTCCAAGATAAATCTAATTTTAAGAGGTACATTCTAAACTAAATACTTTATTAAATAATCCAGAAAAACGTTGATTGCATTAAAAATCTACCATGCATGAAAAATCCTATTAACATAAAACCAAGATATTTTTTAAAAATACATAAAATAAACAATGTATCTTTGCCTATCTATATAAAATAAACAATATATATTTGCCTATCTATATAAAATAAACAATATATCTTTGCCATTTTATGAATTCATTATTGTAATTTAATATATGTGTAGCAAGCTGCAAGGTATAGTTGAAAAAAAGAAGTGGAATCATTAGAAAAATCAATAGGTTTTTGGTTTCATTCACTTTGACTGCAGATGCTTTAAAAGTATTATTGTTTGTGAATTTGTGTTTTTATCTCTGCTGTCACCTTTCAGAATTTGATCTAAATTCCATAAATTCCTAAAAAACGTTAATAAAATGAAGTAAATATATTTGTCTATTATCAGCAAATAGTATATTATCAGCAAAATGTTCTTGGTTTTTGACTATAGTATGTAGCAATTTCCGAGTTTGCCGCATATAGCTATTTCATTTCTGTTATTAAAAGATTTTTGAGTAATATTATGATAGTTTTACTTTTGAATTACAACCCTTTTTTATATATATTATTAGTATAAAAGAAATAAAATTTCATGGTTTATAGGCATTTAGTTTAGTATATTAAAAAGATTTGATAGTTCAATAATATTTTCTTTTAACCAAAAAGGGTATCAAATTTAATACAAAATGTAAACCACTGATTTTAGAAGTAATATATATTGTAATAATAAAATGTTACAATTTATTGAAATGACTATTTAAAATCAACAACTGACTCATCTGAAATCAACTTTGACTGTTTATGGATAGGAAGTATTTTATTAATCTATGGAAATTTCATGCTGTATTTATAGTCAATATTAGTCAAACTAAATGTTTAAAATTTTGGATGACATGAAAGTCAATTTCAGAAATGATTGATATACATTTTTGATAAATGGCAAAAATATAGGATATATGTGATAATTAAAATTTCTTTGAAACAAACTATGTAAAATCTACTTTATAAACTGATATTTACTTCAAGTGATAATTATCTTACAAATTTGGTGAACACAACTTTTTTCTGAAAATATTGTTTTAAATATTTTTTAAATTTATTGAGAAACCATTTTAATATAGTTAATTTTTAAAAAAAATTTCTTAATTCTGTAGTATTTTAAAGTTATTCATGATTTTTATTTATTTTTACTGTTCTTATTAAGGTGGAAAAGCATGTTCAAGATGCATTACAAAAAGGTGCCAAATTAATTTTAGGAGGAAAAATTCATTCTTGTGGAAAGACATTTTTTGAACCCACATTATTGGCAAATTTAAAACGAGATATGCTCATTTCTGAAGAAGAAACTTTTGGACCTGTTGCAGCTATTATGAAGTAATTTTTTATACAAATTTTTAATGTTATTGTATATATTATTTTTTATTGACTAAATTTATATTTAATTGAAAAATGTAATACATTTTTTCTAAAGAAATCTTCATACTGATTTTTAAATTGTTCTTAGATTTTGAATCATGATAATATTTCCATTCTACACATTTATTTTTTTTTCCTTGTAATATTGAAAAACAACAAAAAGAAATATTTCTATTTTTTAATGCTTTATTTTTTATTGTTCTTAATTTCTTGATGTATATTTTAAAAAGGTTCAATAAATTTTCACAACTAGTTATAAAGACTGAATAAATAAAAATTCAGATAAATCTTAATATAAGAGATTATGTCAATGGGTAAATTTAGATATTTCATTCCGTTAATAATATTTTTGGTAACATTTTTTTTTTCAAGTATTTAGATACCCAATTCTCACTAGCCATTATTTCCTACCTATTAATCCTGGATTATTTATGTTTTTTTCCTGGAAAGAATCAGTAAAATTTAATGTTTAAAAATGCACTGTTAAAATGGTTTTATTTGAATATAATATATGACATCATGATTTTGTAATTATATGTCACTGACATTTAGCTTATCTATCATTCTTATTTTATTATTTTCATTGGATATTACTATTCTAGTAACATATAACTAATAATATGTAGCTTGGTTTGAATCCCTCTTTCTCCTGCATCTTTTGTGTTTACATTTAGCATCATTTTGCGTTTTGGCACAGCTGTGAAACTTCGATTTTTCTTCATTGAGCACTCTAAAGGAAAATAAGTCAAAAAAAATATGCTAAGCTTGTATTCATTTAAAATATCTCTAATTTTCATTTTATCATGTTTCTTTCATCTATTCTGATTTATGCTTTATATAATGTACATTTTATTTTTTCGTATTGCACTTTTATAGTATGCTCATGTCCATAAATTAAGGATAATTCAGAATCACACAGAAATTGAACTCTAAAATAAAAATTTCACCTATAGAATTATCACGCACATCTTGAAGAAGAATATGCAAATTACAGGAAACCACCAGATGGCGCGGATAGTACGTCACAATGACGAGAGTGTAAGAGAGGGTATATAAGGAATGGTGGCAAAGAAGTAAAATTGTTCACAAGCGCTTTAAAGCCTTTCAGTGCAATAACCGCATAGTTATGGCACAAAGGAAGCATTTGGAAGATTTTTTACGTGGTAGAATTATCGGACGACTGGAATGTGGACGTACCCAGCTGGAAGTATCCGAGGAACTTGGAATCGCCCAGAGTGTCATCTCCAGGCTATGGCAACGATTCCAAGATGATGGTAATGTGAGTAGATGTTACAGCACAGGTCGCCCCCGAGTTACAACGCCGAATGAGTACCGGTATTTAGCAGTTACTGCCAAAAAGAAACAGACGGAGCACAGCATCAGACCTGTTTCGTCAGCTCTCTTCAGCTACCGGTACGACAGTTTCAAGGCAGACCGTGTACAGACGCTTAGGGCACATTGGTCTATATGCTCGTAGGCCTGTCAGATGTGTTCCACTTTACCGCAACTCACTGTCGCCTGCGATTAACCTGGAGTAGAGAGCATGCATTGTGGACACCTCAACAATGGTCTTGTGTGATGTTTTCCGACGAGTCCAGGTTTAGTTTGCAGTCTGATTCTCGCCGGACTTTCATATGGAGAGCGCCAGGTACCCATTACCACCAAGAGAACACCATTGAACGACACAGTTACGGTGGTGCAGGATGGCTCGTTTGGGGAGGAATTATTCTTAGTTCCAGAACTGACCTGCATGTTCAGAGTGTAACGATGACAGGCCACATCTATCGGGATGTCATTCTGGAACAACATGTACGTTTGTTTCGGGGCGCCATGGCTGCTGAATTTCTGTTTATGGATGACAACGCCCGTCCTCACCGTGCAAACGTTGTAGACGAATGCCTTTAATTGAGGATATCACCCTTATGGATTGGCCAGCATACTCACCGGACTTGAATCCAATAGAGCATATGTGGGATATGCTCGGCCGACGAATTGCAGCCCGTCAACCGGAACTTCGGAGGGCATTGCTTGATGAGTGGTGTAATATTCCCAAGATCAGATTGATAATTTGATACTCAGCATGCCTAGGCGTTGTAAGGCCTGTATTGCATCGTTCCTAGAGACATACTCCATATTAACCATCATACTAACCATGTTATACTGTTTTTTGTAAATAGGTTCTTTTTGAAATTTGCTCCAGGGAGTAAAAAATCGCAATTTTTATTAATTATGTCAAACATATAGCACCTTTTTTTGCTCTTTACCTTTTGTTAAATAAATAGACTTTACAAATAAGTCAAATTTGTTTTTGCTTCTGTCTCTTTCTTTGCCTGAACTTCATTATCCTTAATTTATGGATATGAGTGTATTATGATATCAAAAATCCTATACTGTAGAAAAAGTTGAAAAAAAATGTTATTGTATTTTTTAGGATTTCATTATGGATACACAAAAATTTTGTTTGTGTAAGGTTTGTTAATAAAAACAAATAAAGAAGTACGGATAGTCTGTAGATTATAAAACCTTTTTTTTCCTTTTCCTAAACACGAAAACGAAGGTTATATGAAAGTAATTTTAAACTTGTTTACTGTTTTCGTATAGCTGAAAATTTGTATATGTATAAAATCTTTCATTTGTTTACTTAATATATATTTAATCATATTAGATTTGCACGTGTTTTATTATTTGTATGGTTATTTGCATATTTGCAAGATTGGTGTTATTTTCAGGCAGCAAGTAAATATTTATTTGAAATTTGTGTCAAGTTGCTTTTAAGTTTATATTGATCATTCTGAAACTGTACTTGCATTTCTAAATATGGTTGTTGTTTATAACCTTTAAATGTTATCTGAGTAATGAAGAGTGTAACAAAACTATGTTTTATATTGAAATCAGATATTAAAGGACATATGAAACTGAAGAATCAAATGTTAAGGGAATGTCATAATAAATTTGCAATTCGTCTAGTCTAGGAAAAATTAAAAATTCTTTAAACGATTAAATATAATAAAAAAAAACAACAATAATAAAACAAAAATGAAGCTGAAAATCTGTACTTGAATGTGATTTTTAGTGACTGATTGGATCATCAAATTGAAATCGTATTGTAAAGGAAGAGTGAGGAAAAATTCTGGATATATTAAATTTGGAACATTCAGACATAATAAAAAAATATGTAAAATAAATAAATAAATAAATAAAAAAGGAATTATTCAAGAACAAATTTAAAATAAATTTAAAAAAATACATGAATTATGTAGGTGCTTTATAAAATACCAGGCATGTTTTAAACTTTTGTTCAATGAAAACCAGTTGTTTTGATTTCTTAACTTTGGTAAGAGAAGTTAAAAAATATTTAATATTTTTTTTTTTTAAGTTGTAAAATAATAGAATCTTGTAAAAATTAACTCCATGTTTGGTAATTTGAAATACATTCTGCTTGAGTTTATCATTTATTTGTTTCTTCTAAATGTATATTTTAATAATTAAAGATGTGTATTTTTAATAATTAAAAATAAAACAGTTTTTAGAAAATGTTAATGTCACCTTACAATATTTAAATGCCAAGAATTTTTTTTCATAATTTTTCAAATTTTATAGTGTAGGCAGAAATATAGGCATTCCATGTTGGATATAAGCCTACTTTTATTGAAAACTTCATTTGAATTTCTGAAATGAAATATTTTTTAAAAATCTAAATAAAATATTTAAGAATTTAAGACTAAAAATTTCCAATATATTTTCTTAAATTTCTTGGGATGTGTCTCTTGAATGCTTATTTGTGTAATTTTCAAATTCTGCTGTATTTTGGTACATCAGTTGCATGCTTGTCAGGATAACTTAGTTTGATAGAAGGTTAATTAAGGCTATTAGAAATTGTAGACTTTCTGAACTTAATCAATCGTTTCACTTATGAAGTCTAGTTTCATTGGTACCTTTTCTTGATTTTTTCCTACTTTCTCAGTTTCATCCTGGAGAAGTTTATGAAATTAATACCTGGTTTATTAAAAAAAATTGTTAGTTATAACATTATATTAAAATTTCATGATTAATGGTGTAATAAATTAAGTCTTATTCAGCTATTGATTTTTGATAATCTAATTGTACACTTCTCTGAAATTTTCTTAGGTATGTCCCCAATACATATTATAGTGAAAAATTATTTGAATTTTTGTTTTTATTTGTTCATAATCATTTCTTGAATGTGTTATATTTGTAGAATAAATTTAATATTAACCAAATAATCTTTTCTAGATAATTCATAATTTGTATTATTGGCATTATGTTTGTATATTAAGCTATAATTTAGCTGTTTTAATGTTTGAATGTATTCATTTTTTCATTAAAGGTTTACTTCAGAAGATGAAGCCCTTGAAATAGCAAATTCTAGTCGGAGTGGATTAGCTGGTAATTTATACTTGTCAGATAAATAATTACTGCACTTTTAGATAAAATAATGCCTTCGTTAATACATTTTTTGTAGGTTATTTTTTATTCAGAAGATATTTCCCAAATATGGAGAGTTGCAAAGTGTTTAGAGGTTGGTATGATTGGTATCAATGAAGGAATATTTTCCTGTGCTGAAAGTGCATTTGGGGGAATCAAAGAATCTGGTTTGGGACGAGAAGGATCTCGATATGGCATTGATGAATATGTGAACATTAAATACCTTTGTCTTGGAGGATTAGACTGAAATTCTTAGTAAGTTAACTTTATATTATTATTCTTGTAATTTAAAGCTAGTTGTAAAATTACAGAAAAACAAAAGAAAAGAAAAATACAATGGAAAAATTTATGGGAAATTATTTACAGTGTATAACTGGAAAAAAAGACATAGTTCAAGAGAAAAATTTCATTTGTGTAGCAAATAAAATAAAGTTGTATGGCAAAAATCAAATTTGTTCATTAGCAAGTACTTATTTGTAAGTTCTAAGAGATCATGATACTGCTAGTTGCATTAATATTTTGAAATGTTAACTAATTAACTGTTAGTATTTTGGAAAAATAGGATAAGACTTTAGGAGGAATTTAATGGCTTGTAAAAAGGCAAGATGCTATTTTATGTAGGATGAGATTTTATCATCTGCAAAATTTTTTTTTTTTTTATGTATTTTTAAAATATAATTTTAAAGGACTTCAGCCTAATTCTTCTCTAGTTCTGATGGATACGCTAAATTATATTATTTTACAAAGGTGTATTTGGATCATTTATATAAGCAAGGGTATTGCAAATTACATTATTCAAAGAAATTCCTATTTCAGAATGAGAATTAAGGCTAAATTAATCTTTAGGGCTATTTTCTTATGTTGATCTTAAACATTGGACTAGGAACATTGGACTGGGTTTAAAGCTTTTTAATTTTTACTTTTAATGTATGCAATTATGGCATAAATGGTTTAGATTATTATTCATACTCTAATATGATTATAATAATATGTTCTTGATATAATATCATAATATTAAAAATCTTTTTGTAATAATATTCCCTAATATGATCATGATTACTCATATCCTCTTGTTCAACGTTTTGCTGTATGGTTTGGAAAAAAATTATTCATAAATTAGCTCAATAAAAGTGATGCTTAGTAAATGTGTTCATTTAAATCCTTATTCACTATAAATTTATGTTGGATAACTGAACTATTATATGAAATCATTGAATTCATATAGCAATGCAGATTTTTGTTTTTGATTAAGAAATATTTATTTTAGAATTTTTAATTAATAGTTAGTTTGAATAATAAAATTGTAAATGCAGTGGCTTTCAAAAATTAATATACAAAGTATTTTTTTGTGTTTAATTTACAAACAGATGAATATAAAGACACGGAATATTTGTGAATTGTATATTAAACAGTTTATTGAAATGAATATAATTTTGATGTCAAGCATGGCTTACAAATAAATAAGTACAGTTTGTTTAAAAGTTTATTATATGAGAAAAAAATCAATAACAGATTTTTTTTTGAGAAAATAACTTAATAAATTGGTTCTAATAAAGAATGTGTCTACCCCTTTCTGTAATACATTGGTGGCATAGACTTTCCATACTGCTTATTAAGTTGTCAGACACCAGAATCTGAAGTTAATATTATACAGGGACCAATCTTTTATTCCGACTTATTTAATAACTTCAGAGGAGAATTTAAATAGCTACCTGACTGCTAAAGGAGTTCCAAAGATGCTGTATGAGATTAAGATGTGGAAATGGAACTGAACATTCCATTTGCTCCAAACCTTAATTATCAAGATATTTGTCAATAAGCCTAGTTCAGTGAAGTTGAGCATTATCTTCCATAAAGAAGAATTCATTGCCAATATCACCAGCTGGCCCTAATATCTCGCAGCAGTCACAGTTCTTCCATGAAGTACATGCAGGTCAGTGTGACCATCTAGAAAAATTTCAGCCCAAATCATGATTCTACCTCCTCTATAACTGTGTCTTTCAACAATGTTGAATTGATAATATCCAGTGCCTTGCTCTCTTCAAATCAGTTTCAAACCAGGATCATTCTAGAGTAAACCAGGACTCATATGTAAAGAGTACAAAAGTCCATTACTGTTTGGTTTGGGTAATGTGCTTTCTTGCTCAATGGTAATGGCACTTCTCTGTTATGTATTAACAGGGTCACATATAAGAGATAGAGATCGCGCAGAGTCCTTGATTTTGAAATTATCTTTGTATGGTATTGCCAGATATTATCATTCTTGTTGAACCAAATGAGCTGAAGAACAGTAGTGTTCCTCCTCCTAGCTACAAAGGGATCTTCTGAATGAGTTGTAATTTAGGACTTGTCTAGAACAGGTCTTCTTGAAACTAAATTTTCATATTGAAACTGATCCTAGAATCTTTGGACTGCAGTGTAAGAGAATTAATGTTTCCAGCACTCACTAGTCAGTCATAACCCTGTGTTCAATCATATGATCGCCTGCCATCTTAAAGAATGAGGGATACGACTACTCTAAACATTGTGACAATGACTTCATACCAACAATTGAAGATCAACAAGCATTAAATAAAATTGCGCACAAGTTTAAAAATGGGCTATTTGCCATTTCCTTCCACTTCTTTGTAATTGTTCAATTCTTTAAAAAATGTGGTAGGTATAAATCTCTCATAAGATTTTATTAAGGTTATTTATGATAATTCGTATAAAACCTATATTTTACCATTATTTTAATTTTTTTCATGGTAAGTATTAAAAAAACAGGTTACACCCTAAATTTTGGAGTGCAGTGTATTTATTTAATACAAAATTTTCATTTTATTTTAATTTATTTTTTTATTTTAACAAAAACCTTGATAATTTAATCGTTAAATGTTAAAGTACTTTTACTTTTTAAAACATGTATATTATTATTGATATAAATCAATGATTATCCAAGTTTTTTTATTTGTAGTCCAATATTTAATTAAGTCTTATGTAGGGTTTTTTTTACATAATGATTATTGGAATTAAAATCTATTATATGATTACTTTGAGTGTGTAAGATCTATAATATTTCCATAATGAATATGATGTTGCACATATGTAATGTGTTTGTATTGATATGTATTTTTTTATATATTTTTTTATTCTTGAATTGAATTCTCTTGTTTTTTTTCAGCTATCACTAGTCTCGTTGGCATTAGTAATTTCATGATTAGCTGATTATTTTTATATATTGTTATAAAAGTATTTTCTAAAACAATTTAACCAATCTTAGCTTGATAGAATGTCAGGATTGCTAGCAAATTTTATGTTTTTGTTATGAAATTGATTTTCAAAGCTTAATATTCATTAATATGCATTTTTTTTTAATAAGCTTCTATTTAAATGTTAAAGCTTTCTGCAATATTTTTAAGTGTTTGGGGATCTTGTAGCAGTTTCATATTTTGTAGAGTAAAGTAACCTATATAAGTTCTATTTGCTTTTAATTGTTTTCCCTGTGTTATGGAATGTTGGCTAAGTTCAAGGTGTTTATAATACATCAATGCTCCTCCTTCATATTTTTAAAACAAATGAAATTTATATGTTTAACTAGTTATTTGAAATGTTTGAGTTAATTTTTATTACCAATATACATTATCCAAGTTAACAAAGTAATTTATAGATGCATTCCTTAAAAAAGTATAAAATGCTTATCCCTAAAAATTGAAAGTTTTAAGTTTGGTTTAAACTTCAAGAATTAATGGATTTAAAATTGTATATGTAAATCTTACATACCATAAAAGTTAGAATAAGAAATGACAAATGAGATAGTTCTTAAAAATTCTCATGATGTCCCTGTTATATTGGGAAATATTTACAAATGTTATAAAACATTTTACTTAATTCTTGGTCTTCATGAAAAATTATTATGTTATAAAGTAGTTAGTTTACCTATATATTAAGTACATTATCATAGAACCCTTTTTTTCTTTTTTTGTTCTTAATTGTTATTTTTTAGTATTTGTTGTACATATTTTATTTTGCTTTCAATTTTGCAGGTCCTATCCTACATTTTGGGCTTCCATGTATTTGCTGTTAAATATTTTGTAAGATGATGACTGTTTGTGAACATTAATTTTATGATATATTACTGCTAATTATATGCATATATATTAATTTTTTAAGTATTTATCTTCATTTATATTGTAATATATTTTATCTTTGTAATATTTAGTTTCTGAATCTTTCATTAGTAAACGATTCATGTGTCGATTATGAATTGTATCTTATGGTTTAAATATCATGTTAATTATTTGGTATATATGTAGAATTTTTCTTACATATCATTGTGAAAGGCAATTTTCTTCGGTGATTATTATTCAAAGTCTGAAAGTATTAAAGCTAAATAAATCTTTTTTAAACATATAATTTTTTTTATTTTAAATTTTTAATCATTATTTTTACATAGTTTAATTTTTCTTTCATGCATCCACCTGTAATATTGCACAAGTTAAAGAATTTATCAACTTTTTTTTTAAATACCCATGAAAATATACTCTATGAAGCTTTTCTTCTCAAAGGTATTATTTTCTGTTAAAAACTTTTTAAAATTTTAATTAACTATTTTTATTCTTAAATAATACATTTTCTATTATATGTAAAATAAATAAGTTATAATAACATTATAATGACATAATGAAATATAACTTTATTACATCTATTTTTGAGCAGTACTTGATTGATATATGATTTATGTGCTCTTTTTTTATTCCTAAAATAATAGCTTTCACATGTAGTATTAATTATTTTATTGCATAATAGAATTTTAAACATATTGTGAATTTTCATATTGTTTCAAGTCAAATTTACTCAACATTGTTTGAAACAATAACTTAAATTTTGATTTAAAATATCTAAGGCTAATGTAGTAATGCATATTTTTATACTATCAAGTAAAATTGACAGCAGCAATATTAGGATTCATATTTTAAGTGTAACAGGGTATTTTTTTTAGAAATATGAGAATTATAAATAAGGAAACTGATCCCCTTTTGATTATTCCAAGAGGCTTTTATTTTCTTCGCTAAATATATGTGATAATTTATGAATAAAAATATACAGGTAACCTTTATATAACACAATATTTTCACAACCTAGCTTTGTTCTTATACAATTTAAGAATTTGGAGAATATTCTTAAAGCTCTGTTTTTCTATAAATTATGAACATTTGAAAAATTCCTTGAAAAATGTGTAAATATGTGATCTTTAAGAGCAATACTGTTTATTCATATTTGTATTTTATGTCAGACTAGTCATTTTAGAATTTGTTAGAATGTGGGTTCATTTGAACTTATTTTAATTTTAGTCCTTTTTTAAAAGATTTTTACTGCTTCGGGTATATATTATTGCTGAACTTTACATGAAATGTTATTTGAAATGGTTAGATATAGAAGTATTATTAGATCAAAATATCTAATATTTCTATTTTGAGAATTGGTTGATTGTCCTGAATAAGGTTTGCTGAAATTAAAAGAAATACCTATCATGACTATTTGATCAGAACTAAGAACACAAAAAAATTAAATAATATAATATGCAATTTAATTTTAACTTTATGAGTAGAAAAAATACAAATTTAATTTTTAAATCTGGAAAAAGAGAGAAAGAGGGGGAGAACATATGTTTATAAAATCCAGGGATTTTAAATGATGCTACAATCATATTATACAGATAAATGAACAAATAGCTAAGAATTTCTATGCCACATGTTTTCTACTACTGCAAATGTAATAGTTTTCTCAACTGACAATATTATTGAACAAGAAGTTTTTAAAATTTACACGTTCTGAGAGAAAAGGGAGGATATGCTCCTTATTTGAGCACAGAAATCAAAATGTTGGCAAAAAAAAAAAAAAAAAAAATTACCCTCAGAAGGTATAAGGATATTTTACTAAAAATAAAAGTGGTTCTCAATAGTGGCGAGGGAAATATTTACAATTATGTAATAATTTTTATCAATTATTGTTTTAATAAATCTGTTTAAAAAAAAAGAGTTTAGAATGTAACTCATTCAAGGGTTTTATTTTTTATAATTTAATATGCCATTGTTTTCAAAAAGTTAATAACCATTTCAAATAATTTTTTTAAATGTTACTTTTACAAAAGTGTATTGAATCTTTTAAGGGAATGTTGAATAACTAATAGCCCTTAAACAATGTCTCCCAGATGTAAAAATTATTTATTTTCCTATTCTAATTTACTCATAAAATATAATTGTCATGAAATGTATTATTTATATGTAAATTTGATCATATTTTAAAACATGTGAACTACCCCTGCATAATATTGTTTTGCTGAAACAACTTTGAGAAGTGCAAATATGGTCATATTGCAACATTCCTTTAAACACTATTTTACTTTGACATAGTTCAAGAATTGTAGAAAATTAAAAAAAGGAAAGTAATGTTAAATAAGATAAAGAATTTCTACATTCCAGCAAGTTATTCATAAAATCATCATGTAATGAAGAATATAATGATAGTTTTATGCATTGAGCTTTTTAGAATTTTTTAAAATTTAAAATTTATTTTATTTATAGAAAAGAAAAAATATATTTAAAGATTGATACAACAACTAATAAATTCTTTTTTTTTTTTTTTTTTTACTATATATTATAATTTGAACAAAAATTTCGGATATATATTATTATTTTTAAAATAAATTTTCAATATTTTTCCTCTCTCCTATATTAAGATCAATGTCTCATATATGTAAAAAGTTACTTTTATAATGTAGTTCATCTTACTGTAACTATATATAAAATTTGGATTTAACTGAAAAGATTAAATATTAATTAGATATTATTTAAAGAATATATTTGAAATTAATATCTACCACTTTTGGTCGATTTTTTAAAATATCTGTCATAAGTTCCAAAATCAAAAATATATTTTTAACTAACTTGGTTTCTTATAAAATTTCTTTGTTGTGTTTAACGTAAAAATTTTCAGCAATCTAACCATTAAGTTGCTTTTTATTTTTTAATCCTGAGAACATTTTAAAACTCCTTTACAAGTTTTTAAACATAAAAGTTCAATTTATTTTCTTGTTAAATATTTTTTTTTTTTTTTTTACAAATGCACTTTAAACTTAATATTTCATGTAATTATAATTTTTTGAAAGAATATAAATTTTTTCCAAGAATATAAATTTTTTCCTTTGATTCCAAAACATTATATTATTTTGCTATTACTGAAAAGTTATGCTAATTTTGATGTATTTTCTTCTTTTACATATGTTTAATCTTATTTTTTAGAAGCTTTATAGCATATTTGTTGTTTGCTTTAAGATGTATGTATTTCAAGTTTAAATATATTTTTTGTATTATTTTATCAGCAATAAAAGTACAAATGTTTAGAATATGATTGCTGCATAAATTTATTTAGTCTATATTATGTATAAATTTAAAAAGTAATTGATTAGAATTAAAGGATTTATTTTTAAATAAAATAGCTGATTAAGTGGTAATGAAATAGATATTGGCTAAGTTAATTTAGTTACTATGACGGAAATTGAGTTGGTTTTTAATAATGTTTTTTCTCTTTGTCTTATCATATTCTGTCTTCCTCATTTCCCTGTGATTAATCTAAATTTTTCAGATATTAGAATATTTTGACATTTGGCATTGATATACTGGTTATAATCTAGACAAATATAATAATGTATGATAATACTCATTGTCTGACTCGTTATGATATTTACATTGTTGTAAAATTTATCTATAATTTATAAATATGTACAGTTTCTGAACATTACAAAATACCATAGGGTGAGGGATGAGAAGAAAGTAGAAACCCTTTAAAATTTAGAATTGCAATATACTTAAACATTAAATTGCAGAGGTTATTCAGTATAAAAACTTTGGTGTGTTAAATGCTGCTATTTTAGATAAATGCATTATATTCATTAAAATACTAATATATAAATTTAATAGAATGAAAATCATGAATTTTCAGTGCATTAACAGAAGCTTCATCAAGAAAGCACACTAAATTTCTAAGATAGCCTGTAACAAAATAAACCACAGCACCAAATTTTCTATTCATAAGATAGACATTAAATGAAATCTATTTAGTGAACTGTACATTTTTATGTGAATTTAAGAATTTTTAATACAAATATAATAAATTCTTTATTACAGAAATAAACACAACAACAAAATGTGTACAAAATATGAATAAAATATAGATATTTAGAAAATTATAATTTTAAAAGGGTATTCAGATGCACCACACACACACAAAAAAAAATATATAAGTATACAATTTGAATTTCTATAAGTGCAATATATTATTTTTGGGAGGTTGATTGATTGTTTTTCATTGTACATGCAATTATTTTTTTTCAGTCTATTGTTATTATGTAGAGCAGCTTATTACATATCTTCATTTTTCATCATTTCAGTTCATCCTATAATAAACTATTATTATTATTTTCAAAAATAAAGGCACAGGTTTAAGAACTCACAGTTTTATTTACATATGCCTAAACACCACATATGTACAATTATACACATTCAAAGTAAAAAAATTCATAATTATAACTTCTTAAAAGGATTCTACTTCCGAGCCGTAAAACTGAAACTCAGCTACGCACAGGGTGAGCAAAGAAGTGCAGGGTTGCACTAAATGTACCTTGTATCTGTATTTTCGGTTTCAAAAAGAATTCCTTCCTAAGAATTAGCTTCCTTCCGATCTAAATACTTTGCTCAATGTCATCGTACTTACGTTGCATTTTTCATCACATAAAATTGTACTAAAGGAACGGATTATTTTTTATTGTGAAAAAGAAGAGCATAATAAACTTTATGGCGAATTTTTGCTCCCTCAGGAGTACATCTTTTGTGTGTACAGAAATGTCATTTCTGAGGCACCTGAGTGATCTATTTCTTCCTTACTATTTATTCTCCCATTTAGATAGATGGAAATCGGAGATCTAAGGTACTTCTAGGTCTTAACATTATTATGAGATTAATATGCTTAACTGTCTCGAATTACTGAGTTTGCATTAAGCTCTTATAGCTTAAAATTGTGGAGCTATTAAAGAATTTGCAGGAAAGTGTTTTCATGAATTGTTTAAGAATAGAGAGTTTAATAGCATTACGAATATCTTTGTTCCTCAGAAACCATCTTGCATCCAATATTTGTCCAAGAATTAATGGTGATTGAAGATGATCCCATCGGTGATTTAATTGACAGAACAAAGTATGGTAGTTTTCAGGGCTAAAAAGTCTTTACAAGACTTTGAAATTTGGCGAAGAATTGCTGCAATTTTCTTTGGAAGCGGGAAATGTTGAAACTTAAAAATGAAGTTAATAATTCTAATGATGGGGATGATTATTACTGGAGGTAGAGCTGATCCCAGGGCTCTTTTTTAATGAAGAGAAGTTGCATACCAAAATATTTAACTGAAGGAATAGAATCAAAGATAGGATGATTATTGAAGTTACCAGTATACAGTCAAAAGGGTGAAATTTATGTTGATGATAATAGCAATTAGAACTATATATTACTATGATTATAATTTGTGATGTATTGAAATCGCAAGATGATTCTGAGCAAAGGCCAGGAATATTTAAGTTAAAATATTTTTGACTTAATATCTTTTTCAGATTCAGATTTTGAAGATTGATTTTATAATGTTGTATTGTGGATTTGTTGACATTTCTTTGATTCCAAGCTTCATTTACATATTGAGATTTTTATGTTACACCTATGAATTTAAACTTGTTAACTTTACCTTAAATGAGACAAACTTTTGAATAATTACTTCTATGAAATAAATGAGGTCATTAAATGATTTCTACTTTAAAATCTTGTTCAAGATGTGTACTCAAAATCAATGTAAGTGAAAGATTGTTTACAATGGAAAAGCATACAACAATTCTTAAAATGACACTGAATCATTTTTATTACTCTTTCTTATCTGTGAAAAAAATTCGATCAATAAAAATTAAAATCTGCATTAATTACTGAGAAATCTAGTAATTATAATTGATTGATATAACTCAAAATTAACTGTAATCTTTGTTAATTATTTAAGTAATTCATGTTATTAAAACATTGTTCAGTGAGAGATGATACAGGAAAAGCACTTAAGATGTGCTTTGTAACAAACTATTTAAAACTGTTATGAAACAATTTTAAAACGAGAATAAATTTGAGGCATTCCTTTTCTTTTAAATTAATGCCAGATGATTATTGTATTTTTTATATATATATGTACGTTTTTCTCACTTTTTAAATTATTTACTTTAATTTTATCATTGTAATTTCTTTGTGCAAAAAAATGATTTATGTTGGGCGCTAATTAATCTTTGTTTGCAAAAAATGTTACATTTTTTTCACCATAAAACAGAACTGATAATTAATTCTATTCTTTGTATTTCGAATTTAATATCTCCTTTCATTTACTCACTCATCGACTTCATTTTTTTTTTTCATAATTAGGAGTAATGCATTTATTTATTTTTGATTTTATATACTTTTTTCATGTTTCGGATATATAATTTTTATTTATTTTAACTTTCTTTGCATGATGAAGTTTTAGATAGGTTGAGTAATTTATCAGATATCATAATTTTGTAAAGGTATGAAATGGTAATTTGAAGTAAAATTGTATATGTTCAACATTTTTTTCTTGAAATTTTCTGAATCTTAATTTTTGCCACATTCACAAATATTTTTCTCAACAAAGCTTGGCAAAGTGTTTGTTGTGTTATTTACCGAAGCCGAGCTACGTCGCTTTATACTTTTTACAAATTCATTACCTGTACATCTTATTTCTAAAAATATATCATTTTAAATGTAATACAATTTCGATATTCACCACTATTACCTATTTTTATTCCTATTATGTGAGCCGAAGCAGCCCGCTTTGGGTTTCCAAACCAAGGGAGCCGCATTCAAAACAAAGCAAGATCTAATCAAAAACTCTTGTGTCTATGTCAGGAACGGTAAAAAGATATTCAGAAGAATCCTTTTTGAGGTGGAGTGGAATAAGTTGTTAATCGCTAAGACATGCAATCTTTAGTAGTGTTTTCCACAAACCTGTGATTGCAAAATGTGAGTGCAGTGTAACAAACCATCTATGGTTCACCCTAAATAATGTTGAATCTGCCTTTCAAGTGGTGAATGACCAAAGATAAAATAATTCCTGCTATACAATTTATGTACTAAGAAACACAGTTTTACTGTATTTCCTAGTGACATGTTTTCTAATAAATAACCTACATCGATTTGTATAACTAGAAAATAAGCGATAAAAATATTTAAATTATATGTTACAATTTGTAATATAATTTAAAAATATATTGTATAACTTTAACGATATATATATATATATACATATTTACATTAAGTTTTCAACAATTTGTTGATTTTTGTTTTTTTATTTAATAAGACTTGAAATTAAAAATACGTATATAAAGAAAAAAATCCGTGGGAGTCAAAATGAGCCTCTTTTATAAAATTTTAAATGAGTTTAGAGATTCAGTTTCTATCTTTTTGAAATTTCTTTTATTACCAAGAGAATATTAATTTAAAATCTGTGAGAGAAATTTGCAATTTAGCTTCATATGAAATTTCTCAAACATTTTAAATTAATTATCTTCATACTACTACTTATTTTTTTTTTTTTTTTTTCTTTTCAAAAAATGCAATTCTGGATTTAAAATATTGAATTAAAATTTTTTTCATGAATAAAATTTAGGGTTTTATGAATATAATGTTTATAAATCACTGTTATTTATGCTCTGCATATTTTTAAATGTAAATAATTAATGAAATTAAAATATTCAGGTGATTATTATAATAATGGAGATATATATGCAAAGTATTTTATTCCTAAAGCGTAGAAAAGTCTTTATCTAATATCTCCTACATTTGATAAATCAAATTATACATGTTCTGAATAATAGTTGAATCATATCATCTTTCATAGAGTAAACGCACAGGATTCGATCAAATTACTAAAGGTGGACATAAATTCTCAATTAATACAGATCGCATCTATTCAATTGTATTTAGCTGTGGCGACTATATCCGAGACAGAAACTTTTAAAATTTTTACTAATTAAATGTTCCATCATCATATTTCACAAGCCATCACTGAACAATACATATTTCGTGATTGGAGCATTGTCATATGTGGAAAATACTTTTTCCATATGAAAAGTACATTTGCATTATAGGATAGATCATATCGATTAAAATTTTAATATGTTCCTTTGCGGTCACTCTTCTCTTCAGGGTTATAATAAAGCCTACAAAAGCCATTGAAATATCCTCAAATTTTGGCAGATTAACCTCTATGCTGGGTAGCAATACGACAAAATCCGGATCAAACGCTTGTTTTCAAGTGTATTCCCAATAAGTGTAAGAATATTAAGAAGGAATTTTACAAAAACTAAGGCCATAAAAAAGCTGTTGCTCTTAGAAAATCAAACATTTAAAGTTAAAACGATCTGAAGTTCGCAAGCACTTTGCAATGGACAATAGGTTGTAAGATCTATTTTATGATGAATCAAATCTTTAAATAAGTTTTGTCTTGAATCTATTTCATAGAGTAATGAGTTTCATAAGATGCGTACAAAAATTTTAGTAGCAAAATAAAAAGTACAAGTATCATTTTTGCTATAACTTTATGTTTGCCACAGTTGATTCATTCCAAGTGAGGCAAAGAATGTTGCCCAGAATGAATAATTCCCTTCTCAAGACGTATGAATGGAAGCAGAAAGAGGATACATGGCAGCTGATAGATAAAAATCTTTATTTAAATTTAAGCCAGATGTTCATAAATTTATTTGTAAAAAAATGGGATCATGATTTGTAAAATAATCAATGACGCTAATATGGATAGACTAAATTTCAGCACTATTATACACATTACCATTTATTATGAACTTTAATGAAATGGATTCAGGACGAGAACAGTTAAATTTTAGTTAGTTACCACAGTCTCCGTACTTTAATCAAATCAAACATTTATGGAGTCTTTTTAAGAAGGTAAAAATTTCGTCAGCATTCGATAACATTCAAAAAGTTCTCTTAAGAAAACCTCAGAAGTATGGAATATAATGAAGTATGGAATAAATATGGCAGAATGTAGCAAATTAGTTCAAGAGTTTAGCAAAATAACTGATGCTTCCATAGAGCAAAGGTTGATGTCACCAAGTAATAAAAAACTCTGCATAATTATTACTTATTATTAATCATGAAAAGCTTGTTTTAATTTATTTTTTAAACTGCTTCAAGATACTTCAATTTTTATAGGAGGACTAATACTCAAGTACTTGTACAAGTGGAATCTATTTCGGCATAAAGGTTTCTTTGTACAGCTTCTCTTGAACTGGTAATGGTTGATACTATAACCTGGGGGATAATACCTGCCACTTTTGCTGTTGTGATTCCTTTTAAATATTTCAGTCTACACAATGCCTTTCAATTTCATTCACTTTATTTTCCATCCTGTGTTTCACAGAAGATATTTAGCGGGGCAACTATAAATGCTGTTATTTTTTTGCAAAGTCATGACTTAGGAAAGATTTAATTCTCTGGTGGGCTTCAGATTCATCAAACAGACGGCCTCTAAAAATTTGTTTTCCCTGAATGGTCTGGAATCTTGATGTTCCCACGCAGTTTCAACACCTATAGCTTTAATATTACTTGTTAACAATAGAGAACTACAAAATTTTCAGGAAAAATGTTATGTCTATGTACATTAGTTTCTGAATTAGACACACATTCCAAAACGCCTCTAACATTGATAAGTGTTTGCTTTAGTTTCATAACTACCTGTATATTTCAGTTATAATGACACTGCTTGTAAATTTAAATATGTTAGAAAATATATTAAACCATTCGTTTTGAGTATTTATATTACTTAGGCTGAATGCACTCAATCAAGATGAATATGAAGAGCAATTGATTAATCATAATTAAAAAGGAATAATCATTATTTAGTGTTTTTCATAATAAACATGAAAAAATGAAAATGAGCAAAAGCAACTGAAATGTCTTATAAAGTCACTTACTCAAGATATAGAGAGTTTTAATGCTTTTGTATTGTAAGTATTCAAGACTTTCCTACAGATATCTTCCTATTAATTATGTCTATTTTAGTATCTTTTTAATTTTTTTTATTATTCTTGTATAGAATTTAAATAAATTATGCAATCTCTCATTCGTTATTTGTGACCAATTTCAGTTTTTAAAATTTATTTCACAGTTATTTTAATCAAATTTTGAATATGATCAACAGTAAATAATGAAAAAGTTTGTGAAGTAGAATTATAAAATACTGCTAATTTAGCAGTGTATATAATTTAAATCATTCTTAGGTAGGAGGGTTTTTCATATGCTTCCTCCAATTCAAGCATTATTGTATTGCATTTCGATAAATGTTTCAGTATTTAGCTGGAGTGCGCTTTTTTAGCTTTTTTTAGAAAAGGATTTGCAATTGAGTGTCAACTTCGACAACCTTAATTATATATTCAGCCATTTTAATCTGATCTTCATTTTTTTATGATGTTTTAATAAATGTAAAAGGCATGTTAAAAATATATCTTGTTTTCAACAAAACTATTTAAAATAGTAATGATTACTTAAAAGGATCACATTAAAATCAACCAAACAATACTGGAAATAGTTTTAAACGTTATAATATAGTAAAATTTTTTTAAAATGATAATAAAATTTCTTATTTGTACTCAGACTTATTTCGTATTCAAATGTCTATAAATATATGAAAAATCCGTAAAGGTTATTTGACCCAGAATGGCTTGTGGTGAGTGTTTTAAGTGAAAGGGGCAAGCCATAGATAGATATGATTTTTAAGTGATTCAGCCATTGATAGATGTGATAAAACTAAAAGAGTAATGATTTGAATAGCATTAGTTTGAAAATAAAAAATAATTCTGTTTATGAAGAGTTAAAATTCTTTATGTAAAATCGTTTGTGATGCCCAGAGTATAATATTATAATATTCTGTAAATAATATTTTTAAGTTTGCATATTCAACTTTTGTTTTGAAATACACTCATGTCAATAAATTAAGGATAATTCAGAATTACACAGAAATTGAACTCTAAAATAAAAATTTCACCTGTAGAATTATCACACACATCTTGAAGAAGAATATGCAAATTACAGGAAACCACCAGATGGCGCGGATAGTACGTCTCAATGACGAGAGTGTAAGAGAGGGGCATATAAGGAATGGTGGCAAAGAAGTATAATTGTTCACAAGCGCTTTAAAAGCCTTTCAGTGCAATACCGCATAGTTATGGCACAAAAGGAAGCATTTGGATGATTTTATACGTGCTAGAATTATCGGACGACTGGAATGTGGACGTACCAGCTGGAAGTATCCGAGGAACTTGGAATCGCCCAGAGTGTCTTCTCCAGGCTTTGGCAACGATTCCAAGATGATGGTAATGTGAGTAGATGTTACAGCACAGGTCGCCCCCGAGTTACAACGCCGAATGAGGACCGGTATTTAGCAGTTACTGCCAAAAGAAACAGACGGAGCACAGCATCAAACCTGTCTCTTCAGCTACCGGTACAACAGTTTCAAGGCAGACCGTGTACAGACGCTTGGGCACATTGGTCTATATGCTCGTAGGCCTGTCAGATGTGCTCCACTTACCGCAACTCACCGTCGCCTGCGATTAACCTGGTGTAGAGAGCATGCATTGTGGACACCGCAACAGTGGTCTGGTGTGATATTTTCCGACGAGTCCAGGTTTAATTTGCAGTCTGATTCTCGCCGGACTTTCATATGGAGAGCGCGAAGTACCCGTTACTACCAAGATAACACCATTGAACGACACCGTTACGGTGGCTCGTTTGGGGAGGAATTATTCTTGGTTCCAGAACTGACCTGCATGTTCAGAGTGTAACGATGACAGGCCACATCTGTTTTGTTGGATGTCATTCTGGAACAACATGTACGTTTGTTTCGGGGCGCCATGGGTGCTGAATTTCTGTTTATGGATGACAACGCCCGTCCTCACCGTGCAAACATTGTAGACGAATGCCTTCAATTGGAGGATATCACCCGTATGGATTGGCCAGCATACTCACCGGACTTGAATCCAATAGAGCATGTGTGGGATATGCTGGGCCGACGAATTACAGCCCGTCAACCGGAACTTCGGAGGGCATTGCTTGATGAGTGGTGTAATATTCCCCAAGATCAGATTGATAATTTGATACTCAGCATGCCTAGGCATTGTAAGGCCTGTATTGCATCGTCCGGGAGACATATTCCATATTAACCATCATACTAACCATGTTATACTGTTTTTTGTAAATAGGTTCTTCTTTGAAATTTGCTCCAGGGAGTAATAATCGCAATTTTTATTAATTATGTCAAACATATAGCATCTTTTTTGCTCTTTACCTTTTGTTTAATAAATAGACTTTACAAATAAGTCAAATTTGTTTTGCTTCTGTCTCTTTCTTTGCCTGAATTTCATTATCCTTAATTTATGGACATGAGTGTATATGTAAATATACACAGTCCAGCCATATTAATGTGACCACCTGTCAAAAGCAAGAATAACCACCTTCGGCAGAGCGGACCGCTGCGAGACGCAGGAAGAGAGTCAATTAGGTTTCTGAAGGTATTCACTGGGATGTTGAGCCATGCCGACTCCAGTGCCGTGGCCAGCTGCGCTAGATTACGCGGTTGAGGATTCATGGCGCGAAAAACCCAATCGTGGTGGTCCCACAGATTCTCAATTGGGTTTAAATCCGGTGAGTTTGCTGGCCAGGGAGTACGGTAAACTCATCCTGGTGCTCTTCGAACAACGCACATACACTGCGAGCTGTATGACACTTCAATTGTCCTGCTGGTAGCTGCCATCATTCTGAAAAAATAATTCGCATGTAGGGGTGGACATGGTCCGCAAGGACACATGCGTACTTGTGCTGATCCATCGTGCCTTCCACAATGATGAGTGCACCCAGTGAATGCCAGGAAAACATTCCCCAAACCATAATGCTCCCTCCTCCAGCTTGGATCCTTCCGGCAATTGTTACAGAGTGTTTGCTTTCATACGATTCACGCCGTATACGCCTGGAGCATGGACGTCCAGTTTCAGTACTGGCATGCAAATTCCAGCCTTCATCGCCGATGAACAGCAGTCAGCATAGATGCATTAACCAGGCGTCTGCTGCGAGGCCCATGCGCTGCAACGTTCGCTGAACCGTTGTTGAGGATACACTCTGGTAGCCCCTTGGTTCATCAGGGCGGTCAGTTGCTCAACAGTTGCACGTCTATTCGCCTGAACGCATCTCCGTTCACAAAATTAGCCGTTTCGAAATGCTTTCCGCCCTTGGCCCGAAAGCCAATAATCATGGCCTTTGGACGTCGGATAAATTGCTACATTTCTGCATTACGCCAAAGATTGAAATGCTTTCCGATGCCTCTAGGACATCCTTTATATACATTCCACTGCAATGTGCTGCCACCTGCCTTTTTGTGATTGGTTATTTCACGTTGACGTCGAAAGTAGGTGGTGGTTACATTAATGTGACTGGACTGTGTATAAAAAGCTTGCTTTAGTTAATTGAACGAGAATAATTTATTGAAATTAATAAACAAATTAGGACTAAATTAATAAAAAAATATGACAGAAAAAATTAAAATCGAAGAAACCAAAATAGAAAAGTTCTTGATGCCGAAAATAAAATGCCGTAATAATACTAGATTTGTAATTCTAACCATCTACTCATAATGATAAAATTATACATATTTTTTTTTTTTTGTTGAATAAAAACATCCGTGTTAAAGGTGATAAAAAATAAATGTATTTTAGGATATTAAAAAAAAATAAGGTTTCTTCAGGGTAATAATACTACGATCAAATTACTGACGCAAGCAATAAATTGCTATCATAAATAGCTACTATTTTCAATGGTAGTTATATAACGGATTGATATAGTGCCAATATAGAAGAAGAAAAATGTCAAAAGTTTTATTTATGTCGTCGAAGGTTAGATATTTCTATAATTAACGGTAGTTGATATTAATTATGTAATAATACTTTTCAGAGTTAAATTATTAGTCCTTGAATTACTGTTTTACATATTCAATAATAATCCTGAAGTTCATCGTGACAGCATATATGCCTGAGGATTGATTTTTCAAACTCTTCTTCTTCTACTACTTTTTTTTTTTATTGGTAGATTTTCGTTACGTAAGAGGCCTGAAAGAAGTATTACAAGTTTCTTTTTCGTGGGATAGGTTTCTAACGTATTAATGGTAATTCATGAATGCTTTGATGCACTTTATTTACTCTCCCTCAGAAGATGATTCACATGTATAAACAGCAAGGCTTTTTGAAAAAGTGTTGCGCTTTCGATCGTTATTTATTTAGATATAAATAATATTTGCTATTTTTGCAACTCAGTGTAAGTGTTTTAATTCATGATATTTTATTTTTTAACTATAGAATTTGAGAATTGATGGATAAATCAATTGACAATTGGTCAATATAGAAATTCATTTGTTAACTTAAAATTTGGTATCTAAACAATAATAATTTATGTCTGAGATTTTTGATTGTTCTACAGACTACTTAGAAATTGGGGGAAAAAAAAGTATTTTTGATCAATAATTTCTTCTACATTGATGCAATTTATGAGAGAATAAAATGTTAATAATTTTTTAAATGTTACATTTTTTTTTTATGTTAACAGAAATACTAGTTATACAGTTAAAAAATATCTCTCTGCATATATATGTACCTTAAAATAAATATAGTTATGAAAATAGTAAACGTTGGTGTTGGAAATGCTCACATCGGAACAAGATGAAAATTTAAATATTTAATTGCTACAGCTATAAATTTAAGTACATATTTATACTTATCATAATAAAATAAGTTAAATATAAATTAACTATAGTTTAAATTTAGTAAATTATCTAGTATTTGTAAATTAAAAAAAAAAAAAAAAAAAAAAAATGCTAACTTGATGTTTGGTGTATGCTGATGTAATTAGCATATATTGTTTTTTTTTTATAATAACCCCTTGTCACATTCCATAAAATAAAAAATAAAACATTTTTGTGAAGTTTATTTTAAATTTCCTTATAATTTAATTGAAGGGGCGCATAGCTGTATAAAATACCACTTTCGTCATTTCGTAGATGTATTGCCTTCAGGAGCTTAAAAATAATGTAAATAGCTACAAAACTATTCATTGTTTAATTCTGTGCTGTATTCATTGTTAAAAAGGAATTTGTTTCAGACATTTTTCCTTAAATACTTTCTGATTTTATTTTTAAGAGGAATCAAGTAACTAAATTTCCATTACTAATAAGAATTTACGAATATAATTTAATTTTTCTTTTAAAGAAGGAGAAACACACTTCTAAAAATTCTTTCAGTCACTTTTTGATTCCATATACTTACTAATTTGATATCCACTTGTTTTTATCATATAATATAAGAACTAATACAAACTGCTAAGAGAACCCAAATAATCGATGAATGTTTATTGGTTAAATCAAAGAGAAAGTAATCTATTAAAAATTATTCCTATTTGTTTAGAGATTATTAATAGTTAAAAACTTCGTAGTTAAATAATTATTTAAAAGGCTTTAGGTAAAATTTTTATGTTAAAAATTGAATCTCTGTAAAATGACGAATCTTTTTCAAAAACTTCAACTTATAAAAAATAATAAATAAATGTGTAATGAATATATTTATGCGTGGTATACATGCGGGGTTTGGCTCTCTGATATTTCTAAATTTATGTATATGCATTGTATATATATATATGAGTGTGTGTGTGTTACACGGTATAATGTTTTACAAGAAATAATTGTTTTCGATCATTTTAATTTATTTATATATTATTACAGAAATACTCAAATTTTAGAAATACCAAAGAGACTAATCCATCATTCGCGAAGAGAATAATAAATATGGAAAATAATTGGTACCTAGGCTTATTAAAAGTCAGATAAGTCACGTGGTATTCAAATTGAATCGTGATTTTTATGCCAACCGAGCGATATACTGTAGTTTTAAAA
>BPLR01003580.1:0-48653 GCA_021605095.1 Caerostris extrusa | reverse complement strand
AAAAGAATCCGGCAGAGTACAGTATTTTCTGCCGATTGCATTTTCTTGAGTGGAATTGAGGGCTTTATTTGTTAGTTTTTCTTGGCTGCTCTGCTCATATACCAGTCTGATGAATAGGGATGAGGGTCTGCTTTCGCTTGGAGGGAGAAATTGTAGGGAGAAATATTTAGCCAGTAATTACTAATAAAAGGACATTATATTTTATCGCCCTAAAGAGATAAGGGCAAGACTTTTGAATTATTTGTATTTCTAGAAATTGAACATTATAGCTTTCAATGATTTTGAGAATTGTATATATTTTTAAAATGCAACGCCATTAAGCCTAAGTATCTTGGTGATTTTATTTGTATTTTATTTTTGCTATTTTATTCCGTTTTATCGGTATAATTACTGACAATTTAACAACTTTTAGATAGTTAGGTTTGAAAATTGACTTGAAGGAATTGAGGATGACTTGACATGAATTGATGAAGACTTGAAATTGATTTGAATTTTGTCCACGTTGTAAATTTAAAAACTGTTCTATTCATGTCTAAATTTTATTTGAGAGACTGGTTACGGTTACGGATTTTGGTTATAAATATCGTTATAAGATGAAACGAGTATTTGAAACTACCTCACATTATTTTCTAGAATTGAAGTTGATTGACATGAATTGATGTAGGTTTGAAATCGACTTGAATGGCACTGAGATTGATTTGACATGAATTGATGAAGGCTTAAAGTTAATTTGGATTGTGTCCACATTGTAAATTTTAAAACAGTTCCATTTAGTCCAAATTTTATTTTTTAAAAAAATAGAATAAATTATATAAATCCAGTTCAAATTTAAAAAAAAAAAATATTATTCGATTGACACATTTTATTTTAAATAAATAAGTTTCTAATTGTGTACAGCTATAATAACTGCCTCACGTTTTATATCCCACACATCGATAAGTATTCAACAAGAACAATAGATTTAAAAAATGACATCATAAAAAAATCCCCATAATCTCAAAAATCCATGATCAAACTTACCTTTCTTTTTTTACATTTCTCATACAAAAGAAAGAACAAAATACAATATTTTCTTTTTAAATCAAAATTAAAACTATCAATTCGGATATCAGGTTCAAAATCTGGTAGATTTGAGATAAGGTTTCCGATTTGAAGCCGGATTTTATTGCATTACCGTTGATTTTTATAAACGCCGGATTTGCTGCGCAAGGAAATCTCTTTGGGTGGAAGAAAAAAATCCGGCAAAGGACGGTATTTTCTGCCGATTGCATTTTTTTTTGAGGTGGAATTGAGGGCTTTATTTCTCTAGGATTTTCTTGGCTGCTTTTTGCTGCTCTGCCAGTCTGATGAAATAGATAAGTGCGTTTAACGGGAAGGGAAAAAATTGTAGGGAAATGTTTAGCCAGCAATTACTAGTTAAAAGCACACAGTAAGATTTTATCGCCCTTAAAGAGATAGGGCAAGACTTTGGAATTATTTGTATTTTACAAATTTGAAAAAGTATATCTTTCTCAATGATTTTGAGAATCGTATATATTTTTTTCAAATTCAAAGCCATTAAACCTAAGTATCTTGGGAATTTATTTGTATTAATTTTGCTGTTTTATCACGTTTTATCGGTATAATTGCAGACAATTTAACATATTTTAGATAGTTAGGTCTGAAATTGTCTTGAATGGACTTGAAATTCTCTTGAATGGAATTGAAGTTGACTTGACAAGAATTGATGAAAGCTTGAAATTGATTTTATTATTTATAATAATTAGATTTTACTAGTATAATTTTTGCTATTTTATCACTTTTTATTGGTATAATTTGGAAAGCTTTTAACAACTTTTATATGGCTAGGTTTTGAAATGGGTCTTGAATTGACTTGACAAGAAGCTTGAAATTGATTTTGAATTCTGTCCACATTGTAAATTTTAAAACAGTTTCATTCATGTCCAAATTTTTATTTGAAGACTTAGAATAAGGAAAAATATCAAACAATATCACAAAATATCAAAACCAGAGTATTGTCAGAAATGTTATTTAACACCAATTTTTTAATTCCATCTCTTTATCTAAGCAATCTTATCTGTGGTAAGGAGTCATCATGTTAAGGATACAGCCATATCTTTAAATTTAATGTTTTATATTTAAAAAAAAAAATAGAAATGAAACTGTAATTGAGGCTATACCATTTAAATGCATCCTCTCAAGTTCTCCAAATTGTTTGGTATGGATTTGACATGTATGTTTCAGGTTTAAAACAAGTTTTTTGTAAGAGGCATCCCAAAAGATTTGCACAATTTGAGCAGGAGTAGAACGAAATGAACAATATTTTTAGAAAAGCTCTTTTACCCTGATATCATGGTGTAATATGATATTTTAAAAACGAGGGCTAACAAATTAAACATGTTATATATATATATATATATATCATCATGACTGGTGCAACAGCCCCCAGTGGGCCAAGCCATCTGCCTAGTGGCAGATTTCGAAACATGAGATGTCTTCTTTTACAGGGTAAGGTTGTCAGCCCTACGCCCAAAGCTCTACAGACATGTTAGACTGGGACCTACAGTTTAAAATGGATTCCGAACCACTACAAACATCCATGGCACCGCCGGACACGAACCCGAACCTGTGGTGCCAGAGCGAGAGTGCTGGCAAAAGCACATATAATATATATATATATATATAACTAACGGGATTTACGTTAATATGTACAATTTGAGCCTTTTAATTTTTGTATAAATTACTTAATATGAAATATTAAATGTTACGTTCTTCAGACAGTTAAAATCTAGAAATATTAAATATAAAACGAAAAATTTATTCACTTTCATTTATATATGAAGGAATCTATATATTCTAGTTTATTTTTGACTAAAACAATTTTAATATAAATAAAAAAATCGACAAAAATGAAAAATATTTCAACTTCAGAATCTGTCTAATATTTTTTCTTACTTATATTTTTTAAGCATTAAAATATTTGAAGGGAAGAAATATTTTTACTAAAACAATATACTAAGGCCATTATACACGAGATAAGCTACCATTATTCTCTGCTCAATTGTATAACAAAAATCAACATACCATTTGCAATGCAAAACCCCAAAATGTCTGGGGTTTATATATATTTATGGAGCTACATATGTTTATATATATTTTTTTTTTGAGCTACCACTATATAAGAATTTAGTTTAGTCTGAAAACTACGCTTTGATAGTTATTTATTTTTCCTGTGCTTTTCCTATTTTTTACTTTCTTGATGTAATAGTTATTTGTTTTCATATAACTTTTATACGGGAATGCCTTCTTCAATTAGGCTGCTTTTAATATGTTTGAAATAATAAATTTTTAAAAAATCAATCATTAGAATAAAGAACAAAGGAGAAAACGATTTTTAAATATGTTGTTTTATAAAACATCACAAATAGGTTTAACTCCCATAAAAAATCAATAAACGTATTTTTTTTAATTAAAATTTATTCTTTATTTTTTGAATCGTTTTTTTTTTATTTTTATCTTTTGGATAAATATCAATTATACTTGTAATAATATACCACATAAGACATTTTCCGTAGCGAAAACAAATTAATATGTAATTAAAAATAATGTTACATTATGTTTATCTTACATATAAAAAAATGTAGTATAACTCAGCCACTATTGGTGCTGAATTCTTTTGTTTGGCGATATTAGGTCAAATCTGCAACGTGTATGTTGCTTTGAAATTAAGAAATGCATATTTTCACTAAATTCCCCAATTTTTAAAATTGTTCCAATTGTATCATTTTTCTAATGCTTACATTATATAGCAAACCAATCAATCCCTGTTAAAATTGCAATGAATATTTGCACTTACTTTTAATCACTGTCTACTTACAAATGATGCAGCAAATTTTTGGACATAAATAATTTCAGAGTCCTATTAACTTTTACAAGATATAATAACAATACCACATCGCATTCTGCCATAAACATAGTGCCATATCTCTTACTAAGGAACGACAAATTAATTATAGTTCCAAGGCAACATTTGTCCGGAAGATTCATGGCACAACATTAGAAAATTATTATGGCCACTTGTATTCATCATTCTTTTGTGATTCATGAGGCCATGTCGTTCATTACAAAAGACATAATGGCATTTGCAAAGAGCATGTCAAGAAATGCTTTTGTAACCGCATGGTGAGATACATAGTGCCTGCCATGGTTGATCTATTGCCATGGCAAAGGTCGACTGAGTTATGCCCAAGGGCATGAAAAATTATGTGTTGTAACCTTCAGTGAACTAATTAAAGCGGAATTTCAAATTTGCATGAAATTATTTTAATTCCATAAGCCTTGATCTTAATTATAAGCTTACTAATTTAATCATGCATGCAGTGATTAAATTATTTTATTTTTGTGTTGTACTGAATTAAAAGGTTGAAGTTTTATTATGAAATTTAACTTTTAGCTTAGTGTCATTATTTAATAGCTGTCTTACTTAATAACTTTAAATTAATTTTTATAATTTAATGCTGTATTGCTGAATAACTTGTTATTACTATAAAGTTTATGAAAGGAAATTAGAATAAAGCGTAGACGAAAGAAATACTTCTTTTTAATAATGGGCGTCAAAATGCATGTCACTTACTTTGTATTGAAATAAATTTACTATATCATTTAAACTCGAGGCCTGAATGGCCAAAACCACTAGCGCTCTGGCGCTTGGTACCACAGGGTTCGAGTCCCGGCGGTGCCATGGATGTTTATAGTGGTTCGGAATCCACTTTAAACCGTAGATCCTGGTCTAACATGATGGTAGAGCGTTGCGGAGGTGTTATTACTATGCGCCCGTAGTTTACCTTCAAGCCACACTCAGCCCTGGTAGTGCTAAGTGAGTGACGTCGGTGCAGTGCTTGCCTTAAGGTATCCAAGACAATCTATCATATGTGTTTGCCAACTGCATTAGAAAGAATAAAATAATTTAAACTCTTATTGATTAAATGATTTTTAATGAATAAAAATATGCGTAGAAACTTGAATGTATAAATATTAAAAGGTACAATATCCTTTTTATATTTCCACTAGTTAATTAATGCGAAATTCGTTTCATTTCTTTGTGAGAAGAATTTTTTAAACAACAAAGTAAAGCACGTTTATTTTCAAAATGAACATTGTTTTATACAAACATAAATAATTAATGCCACTACAAGTAAAATAAATAACAAAAATCCACATATTAATTGCCAATAAAATCTCAAACGCTTATATGCACCCAAATCATCACAAGCGAACGTAGCTATTGAAATCTTTTCGCAACCTCAGTAGAGTTCGTAGTATTGAAATCTAAATCATTTTACCACTAATTCTTGAGCTCAAACTAACTTCCTGTCTCGTAAAAGACTTTTTGCCGATAATTATAGAAAGGTTCTGGACCGCCAATATCGCCACATAAATAACTAATTAGCAAAAATAATTTTTTTCACCTATTTACGAAGTATTTTTAAATAATATTATTGTACACAATGTGGTACTCTTTTCTTTAATGGAGTGTCAGCCAAATTTCGATAGTTGTGTGAAACATTTAAATATTTTGCGCGAAACACATCATAACTAGTTTCATTATAATTTGGCGACATTCACATTTGACGGCCCATTTGTGTACCCCTTTTAACGTGAAAAAAACCCAAAATATTTATCATTTTTAAAATTTTTTTATTTTTTTTTTTTGACTACCGCTTTTGATATATCGTTTCTTTTTAGTTAGAAAGTTAGAGCTAATAAAAATAAAAAATAATTTACTTTTTTTTTTCCAACTCTGAGAAATATTTGGAGAAATTTATTACTGTAGACAAATAAAATAATGTTTTTATTTCTGCCTATGTAGAAAAATATTAAATGAAATAGATTGATATTATAAGGTATTCCTATTTCAAATTTGAAGATGGTAGCCATGCTTTCTCCCTATACATTGGCAGAGAGCCACCTGGGTCGTTCAGAAGAAATGGTCAGCAAGGACCTATAAATTCTTACCCAGAGAGGAAGTATCTTTCGCGCACCCTGCGCGTAGCTGGTTGGAGTATCGGGTTTTCGACTTAGAAGGGAATCTTTCCACGAATCTATAATTAAATGCCCTTAAATGTGTTAAACATTGCATGTCACTAACTGTATGTGTGGGATATTTGTTCCTGTGTAAATAATGATGTGAGTTCTCCAGCTTTGTGCCTCAGGTATCTCAACCCAACCACACCCAGTTACAAACTGTCTGCTCAACATGCACACTACAAGATTTTATAAGTATATATAAGAATCTATATAAAATTATTTGGAAAAAAGTAAAAATTGCTTGAAATTAATTAGATTTCTTATTTATTTATTTACGACTTTAATTTGGATAATTTTAGAATTCTAACGAATAAAAAGAGTACATCATACAAATTAAAACACAAATAAAAAAAAGAAGCAAAACATAAAAATACAAAAAGAAATGCTTTAACATTAGAAATAAACAAGATATTTTAATGCTATTTGCGTAACTGCAATTGACTTAATTCTTCCATTCAATATAAAATAGCAATAATGAAGTTCCATACGAGTACAAATTACATAAAAGAAACGGCAGAAATATCAAATAAAAGAATGAAAATTAAAATTTCATTCGTAATGTTTTAATAAGTATTAAAATTAATTTCCGATAGTGTATGCATAAGTGTCTTGTTAAATATATTATAGGCAAATACATTTATAGGCATTAAGCTACTTTTAATGATGGCTTAATTTTCCCATAAATTCAACTTCATTACTTTCAAAACGGTTTTCTGGATAATTCATTTTAAATATCTCACAGGCGCCATTAAAAACAAATGTAGACACACAAATACAGACTGTATAACACTTCTTTTTAAAGTAAAGACAAACAGATACAGAATTATGTCTGATTTTAGGGGTTTCTCAAATGGCGACTTCCTTCTTTTTAAAAATGGAACATCGCAATTAAGTTTCAATTGAATTACTTTACGTGGTTATCACTCCAGTGGGAAGTAATTATGGCGATAAAGTTTTTTATGGTTCAGTAATTAAGTTATAAGTTAAAAGAAATTGATGGGCCAAAAAGTTATTTAAACTGCACCCATTGATAAAAGCTGTAAGAGAGGCCATAGTCTTCAGTTTTTAGTTAAAACGCAAAGTTATGTGTGATCAGGTTTGGGATTTATTTTAATTAATTATATTAGGTGACTTGTGCATTTTGAAAGCAATTTATATATAATCTCTATAAAAAAATTTTTTTGAATATAAATTGTTATAATTTTAATGGAGCATTAATTTAAATTGTCCTTTTTAATATCATAGTAGTATTTAAGTAATTTAAATATTTGAAAATGTTTCACTGTTGACTCCCTAAGAAATGCGGCTGTGATGAGACAGTTAGTCTTTTGCATATGCAAGGGCTGCACCACTGTTACTGTTAGCACTATCAGGAAGGGGCACATGTGTAGCTCAAATATATGCTACGGACGCAGGTAACTACTACCCCACAACGCTCTATAGTCAAATGGACTAGGACTTATTGGGACATTGTTTAAAGTGGTTTCTGACTACAACAAGCATCTATGACACCTGCGGGACTCGAATCAGAAACATGTGGCACGGTGTTGAAACCCATGTCAGGTCCTTTTAAAGGAATAAAAGTAAAATTTCTATAAGATTATTCGGAAAAAAGTTAAAAAAAGTGTTTAAAATAAAATTAGTTTTCTTATTTATCTATCTGATTTTATTTGAATAACTTTAGTATTCTAATGAATAAAATAATACATCGATGCAAATTAAATGCAAAAGAAAGAAATATAAAGAAAAGAAAACGTGTTAACATTAAGGAAATAAAAGAGAAAATATGTTTTCCAGCCTCTTATTATTTGCAAAACTACAGTTGACTGAGCCTTTCATTCAAAACGCAATGGTGCTATAAGAATAACAATAATGAAGCTCCATTAAATTACTATAAAAATGAAAAGTTAAATTTCATTCATGTCAATGTTTAATAAGTATAAAATATAATTTCAATAGTGTATGCATAAGTGTAATGCTAAATAAACATGCAAACCGCATTATAGGGATTAACTACTTTAACGATGATAAGCCAATTTTCCATAAATTCAAGTTCATTACTTTCAAAACAGTTTTCATGATAATTCATTCTAAATACTCTCACAGGGCGCCATTAAAAACAAATGAAGACACTGAAATGCAGACTGTATAACCCTTCTTTTTTTAAAGTAAGACAAACGGATCCAGGTATGTCTCATTTTGGTGGTTTTTCTCGGGCCTGTTGGGATTCCTTCTTTTTCAGGCTGGAGCATCACCAGTTGGTTTCAATTTGATTAGTTTTTGGGATTATCACTCCAGTGGGAGTAATTATGGCGATAAAGTTTTTATGATCGGTAATGAGGTTATAAATTAAAAAGAAATTTATGGGCCGAAAAGATATTTAAACTGCACTCGTGATAAAAGCTGCAAGTAAGGCCTTTGTCTTTAGTTTTTAGTTAAAACGCGTTATATGTAATCGGTTTTTGGGATTTATTTTTAATAATATTGATTATATTAGGTGACTTCCCCATTATTGGAAGCAATTTATATATAATGCCTATAAAGATTTGTTTATTTTTTTCGAAAATAAATGTCACAATTTTAATGGATCATTAATTTAAACAGTTCTTTTAATATGATTGCTGCATTTTACACACGTAATTTAAACGTTTACATATGTTGCTGTTGTTCTAATGCAGCTGGCAATGCAGAGTCTGTTAATCTTGTGCCATATGCAATGACTGCACCGCTGTTACTCATTTAGCACTACGCAGGGGGTACGTGCATCCAACAAAAATACAAAGGCAAGAAAATAGGTTACGAACGCGAGTAACACTACAAGAACAATTTCCTACGATCCTATTAGACTGGTATCTACGGTATAAAAGTGGATTTCAGACCACTACTAGCATTCTTAGCACCGCTGGGACTCGGACCAGAAATCCGGGCCCCATGCGCAATAGCTCTAGTTACTCGTCCATCAGGCGGCTTATAAGTAAATATAAGAATCTATATAAATTATTTTGGAAAAAGTAAAAAAAAAAAAAAAATGTTTAAAATAAATTAGTTTTTCTAATTTATTTATTTTTCAGGATTTTAGTTTAATAAAAGAATACATCATACAAACTAATTACAAAAAAAAGCAAAAAAAAATTTAAAAAAAAGATTAAAATGCTTTAACATTAGAAATAATAAAAATATTTTAATGTCTTTGCAAAACTACGAATTACTTAATCCTTGCATTCAATAATAATTGCTACTATAAAAATAAGAATAATGAAATTCCACAAAACTACTGTAAAAGAAACAAAAAAGAAAATTAAATTTTCATTCATAATGTTTTAATTATTAAAAATTTAATTCCTTTTAGTTTATACAATAGTGTAACGTTAAATATACAGACAATGCATTACAGGGAGTAAGCTACTTTAATGATAACTTAATTTTCCCATAAATTCAACTTCATTACTTTCAAAATAGTTTTCAGGATAATACATTTAAATACTCTCATAGGCCCCATTAAAAACAAACGAAGACACACAAATACAGACTGTATAAACCTTCTTTTTAAAGTAAGACAAACGGATCCGGAATTATGTCTCATTTTTAGAAGTTTCTCGAATGGCGAATTCCTTCTTTTTCAACTGGAACATCGCAATTAAGTTTCAATTGAATTACTTTTACGAGGTTATCACTCCAGTGGGAAGTAATTATGGCGATAAAGTTTTTATGATACCGGTAATGAGGTTATAAATTAAAAGAAATTTATGGGCCGAAAAAGTTGTTTAAACTGCACCCATTGATGAAAGCTGCAAGAGAGGCCGTAGTCTTCAGTTTTAGTTAAAACGCGTTATATGTAATCGGTTTGGGATTTATTTTAATTAATTATATTGGTGAGTTACGCATTTTGAAAGCTATTTATATATAATGTCTATAATTTTTTTCGAAATAAATTTTCAGAATTTTAATGGAGCATTAATTGAAATTGTTTTTTTAATATGATTGTAGTATTTTACAAGTAATATAAAAATTTTCGTATTTGTTAGACATAAAAATGTATGCCCGACTCGTGACTTAGTGGAAATTTAATGGTATTATAGCGTATTCCTATTTCAAATTTTAAGAATGTAGCGGTGCTTACTCCTACGCATTGACGAGAGCGCCTGGAGAAATGGTCAGTTGGCCTACCGACTCTCACCCGGAAGTATATTTCAAGCACACTGAAAGTATCCGAGTTTCCGGTTTTCAGCTTAGAAGTGGTGTCCTCCCACAAATCTTTAATTATCTGTCTTTAAATGAGTTTAATATTAACGGAGGAAACTAACGCCACTGGTGAGTATTAAGGCTAAGGTTCAATCCGCTGGCGGCTTGTTGTAGACACGAGAGAAAAAAAAACGATTGAGTGGATGGCGTTTGTGATATTCTGCATCTTTCCCTTATTAATCGGACTACTTGGTAGGAGTTTCCTGGTTTTCTCCCATACGATACACAAATGCAGTTCCCCTTAAAATCCTCTCGGAAGACACTGCCATCCTTCTTCAGTTACGTTATTACATGTATTAAAATATAAACTGATCCTTCAGAAATATCGCACAAAAAGTCAATTTTCTTTCTAAGATATATTTTGGTAATACCTATGTTGTTAATGATTCTATAACGATAAAACAAATAGATATAGATTTTTTCAGCCTCAATGACTTCGTAGATCATGATAAAAATAATAATAAATTTTAACTGTCCTAAAAATAATAGTGAAACCTGATTGTAAACAAAGATAAAACAATAAAAAACTCAAATTATACATGGAATATTTTTTGTTATTTTCATTTTAATATTAAATTAAATATTACTGAAATTTTTGACGAAAAAATATTACTATCAAATAAATATTATATTTTTATAGAAAATTAAATTTTGTAAAATATATAATACAGAGCTGTTGAGTAAAAATACAGCTGCAATGTATAATCTAATAACTTGATTTGTTTTAGTTTGTTCTGCAGCAATTAGAATCTAAACCCTCATATTACGTGTACTCAAATAAGATGAGCCGTGTAATTACAATGGGTTTTTTTCCTAAGAAGCAATTTCGTTTCCCTTTTTTTGCTTTGTTACCATCCAGAGTAAGCACACTTGAAGTAAATACTTCATTTATAATTACAAACTAACAATTGTGTAAATACTTTCATCTATTTGTAGAAGTTGTTGTCCATACTGTTTGCATAAAAAACATCCCACATTTTCCTTCCGTCTTTTACAATCCCAAACGTATTACTAAAATAATCAAATTTCCCTCATCTCTTTTTAAAAGGAAAAGCGCTCGCAATTCGGAAAGAAACACGCAACACATTCTTTACGATTGCTTAAACAACAAATATTCTTTTTGGAGCTGGATTCGGTTAGAATCCATCATCTGCAATATGATATTTTAATATCCAGCAGACAGGATCCACCATCTGCAATATGATATTTTAAGTATCCAGTGGACAAAATTCACAATCGGCAAAATGTTACTTTAGTATCCAGTGCACAGAACTCACGATCTGCAATATGATATTTTAGTATCCAGCATACTAATTATTATCAACTAACTAATTTTATAAATTATTGAACTAACAAATTATAATCATTTACTATTCAACAAACTAATAATTCTGTAAAAATACTTACAATTATTTGTAGAAATTATTATCCTGCTGTTTGCATAAGAAAAAAAATATCCTACTTTTTAACGAAACGCCATAATCTTTCCAAATTATTTTCCTTCTCATCTTTTACAAACCAAAACTCATTACTAAATTAATCAAATTCCCAAATCTCTTTTAAAAGAAATAAACTAGCTTTATAAAAGCAAAAGCCCTGGAAATTCGGAAAGAAACATGCAACACGTTCTTTACGATTGCTAAACAACAGATATTCTTTGTGGAGCTGGATTCGGTTAGTTGCCACGATTTGCAACATGATATTTTAATATCCAGTGGGCAGAAACCATTATTTGCAATATGATGTTTTACTATCAGTGGAGAGAATCCACGATCGAAATATGATATTTTAGTATCCAGTGGACAGAAACCAGGATTTGCAATAAGATGTTTTAGTATCCAGTGGACAGAATCCATGATCTACAAAATGTTATTTTACTATCCATTGGACAGAAACCAGGATTAGCAATATGATGTCTTAGTATCCAGTGGAGAGAATCCAAGATTTGCAATACGATATTTTAGTATCCAGTGGACAGAAACCATGATCTACAAAATGTTATTTTAGTATTCAATGGACAGAAACCAGGATTTGCAATATGATGTTTTAGTATTCAGTGGACAGAAACTAGGATTTGAAATATGTTGTTTTTAGTATCCTGTAGATAGGATTCACGATCTCTAAACGTTATTGTAGTATCCATTGGACAGAATCCACGATCTGCAATATGATATTTTAGTATCCAGTTATTATAAATTAACTATTATAAATTATTGAACTAACTAATTATAATCATTTACTATACAACAAATTAATTATTCTGTGAATACTTACAGTTATTTGTAGAAGTTATTATCCCCTGCTGTTTTGCATAAATAAAAAGAACATTTCACTTTTTAAGAAACACCATAATATTTCCAAATTATTTTCCTTCCGTTTTTACAATCCAAAACTTATTACTAAACTAATCAAATTCCTCCTCATCTTTTTAAAAAAAGAAAAAAAACAGCTTTTTAAAGCAAAAGCCTTGGAAAATCGTAAAGAAACACGCAACACGTTCTTTACGATTGCTTAAACAACAAAAGTTCTTTGTGGAGATGGATTCGGTTCTTTCGAAAACGACACCCTCTTAGTCCCCCCTCCCTCTAACGACGCTTTTCTAACGATCTTCGTAAATCATTCCCTTTTTTCTATTTGTTTGGGTTTATTTTCTTTATGCTGCAGGTAATAAAGGCGTACACAAAAAAGACAAATTCTGCCTTTTCTGGAGCGAGAGCAAATGGAGCAATTGTGTTAGGGCGCCCATTTGGGTCTGATAATCCTGCTTATTGCTGAGATGGGCGCTCATAGCAAAAAAAGGGTTGTTAAAATATAATCAGAATCTTGCTGAAATCCGTAGAACCAGTAAAATCCCAACGTGGGTCTGTCTATGGATCTATGGGTTTAATCTATTGGTCTATGGGTCTGTAAAACCAAATGTGGTTTTTTGACTTTAAGCGTTACAAACTTTTTATGCATTGTTATTTCTTAAAATACATTTTCATAGTTTAAAATTTTCACAGAATAAAATTAAAATACTAAAAATATAATCAGAATATTGCTGAAATCAGTAGTCCCAGTAAATTCTAATAAATTTTATGTTGGTCTTTTCACTTTGGACTTTTTATGCTTTTTTCTAAAATGCTTTCCATAGATTAAACCTTCCATTGTGAAGAAAATTAAAAAAGTTTAGTATCAAATGGATAGAATCCACGATCTGCAATATGATATTTTAATATCCAGTAGACAGCATCCACGATCTGAAATATTTTAATTTCAGTATCCATTTATGAATTTAAATATCTAGTAGACATGGATTCACGATCTGAAATATGATATTTTAGTATCCAGCGGACAGAAACCAGGATTGCAATACGATGTTTTAGTATCAGTGGACATAATCCACAATCTGCAATATGATAATTTAGTATTCAGTAAACTTATTATTATCAACAAACTAATTATTATAAATTATTGAGCTAACTAATTATAATCGATTACTATTCAACAAAATAATTATTCTGTAAATACATACAGTTATTTGTAGAAGTTATCATCCTGCTGTTTGCATAAAAAAAGAGAACATTTCACTTTTTTAAGAAACGCCATAATATTTTCAAATTATTTTCCTTCCTTATTTTACAAACCAAAACTTATTACTAAATTAATCAAATTCTCCCTCCTCTTTTTTAAAAAAGAAAAACCCAGCTTTTTAAAAGCAAAAGCCTTGGAAAATCGTAAAGAAACACGCAACACGTACTTTACGATTGCTTAAACAACAAAAGTTCTTTGTGGAGATGGATTCGGCTCTTTCGAAAACGACACCCTCTTATTCCCCCCTCCCTCTAACGACGCTTTTCTAACGATCTTCGTAAATCATTCTTCTTTTTCTGTATTTGTTTGGGTTTATTTTCTTTATGCTGCAGGTAATAAAGACGTAAACACAAAAGGACAAATTCTGCCTTTTCTGGAGGAAGAGCAAATAGAGCAATTGTGTTAGGGGTAGCCATTTGGGTCTGATAATCCTGCTTATTGCTGAGATGGGGGCTCATAGCAAGGGTTGTTAAAATATAATCAGAATCTTGCTGAAATCCGTAGCATCAGTAAATCCCAATGAATCATGCTGGTCTTATCACTTTAGACCACATAAACTTTTTATAATTTGTTTTTTAAATATATTTTTCATAGTTTAAACTTTTCATATGAAGAAAAAAATATTAAAATCAGAGTCTAAACTTTTATGCTTTGTTTTTGAATATACTTTTTGTAGTTTATATTTTCCTTATGAAGACAATTAAAATATATTCAGGGCCTTGCTGGAATCCGTGACACCTCTAAATCGCATGTTAATATGTTGATCTCTTTCTTTAGATTATATGTTGGCCTTTTTACCTTAAATTATATGCTGGTCTTCTTCAATTAGATTATAAAATTACTTTCATGCTTGGATGTTTCTAAATAATTTTTCGTAGCTCATATATTTATTCTGAAAAATATTTAAATGCAATCAATGTCTTATTGGAATCGGAAACAACAGTACACTGAAGTGATAAAAGTCATGGGATAGCAATATGCAAATTTTCAGATGGCAGTAGCATCGCGTAGAACAGATATAAATGCGCAGTGCTTTCGCAGAGCTTTCATTTCTGTTCAGTTATTCATGTGAAGGGTTTTGACGTGATGATGACCGCACGACGGGAATTAACAGACTTTGAACGCGGAATGTTAGTTGGAGCTAGACGCATGGGTCATGCCATTTCGGAAATCGTTAGGGAATTCAACATTCCCATATCCACTGTGTCAGAGTGTGCCGAGAGTATGACGTTTCAGGCATAACATCCCACCATGGACAGCGCAGTGGTCGACCGCCTGCACTTAGACAGAGACCGGCGACGTCTGCAAAGAGTCGTAAATTCTAACAGACAAGCAACACTGCGTCAAATAACCGCAGAAATCAATGTGGGACGTACAAAGGACTTGCCTGTTAGAACTGTGCGGAGAAATTTGGCTTTCTTGGGATATTCCAGCAGAAGACCGACTCCAGCAGAAGACCTTTACTGACAGAACGACATCTCTTGCAGCGACTCTCGTGGGCACGTGATCATATCGGTTGGTCCCTAGATGAATGGTGGCCTTCGATTTCAGATTTCAGTTGGTTAGAGCTGATGGTAGGGTTCGAGTGTGGCGCAGACCCCACGAAGCCATGGACCCAAACTGTCAGCAAGGCACTGTTCAAGCTGGTGGTGGCTCCGTAATGGTGTGGGCTGTTTTCATGGAATGGACTTGGTCCTCTGGTGCGACTGGACCGAACATTGACTGGAAATGCTTATGTTCAGCTACTTGGAGATCACTTGCAGCCATTCATGGACTTTATGTACCCAAACAACGATGGGATTTTTATGGATGACAATGCGCCATGTCACCGGACCACAACTGTTCGCGATTGGTTTGAAGAACACTCTGGACAATTCCAACGAATGATCTGGCCACCTGGATCGCCCGACATGAATCCCATCGAGCATTTATGGGACATCATCGAGAGGTCTGTTCGTGCCCAAAATCCTGCACCATCAACGCTTTCACAATTATGGACGTCTATCGAGACAGCATGGCTCAATATTCCTGTAGAAGACTTCCAACGACTTGTTGAGTCCATGCCACGTCGAGTTGCTGCACTTCGCCGGGCGAAAGGAGGGCCGACACGATATTAAGAGGTATCCCATGACTTTTGTCACTTCAGTGTATATAATGAATTATGTTGGAATTTTCTACTTAAAAGATTATAAATTTATTTTTATGCTTTGCATTTTTAAAAAAAAAAATTTTTTTTTTTTTTTTTGCCATAAAAACTGAGATGAGTGCTCATAGAAAGAGTTGTGAAAATACAAACAGAAAATTGCTGAAATCTGTAGCACCAGCAAATCCCAATGAATTATGTCGGTCTTTTTGTTTTGGACGTTACAAACGTTTATGTTTTGTTTTTTAAAATAACTTTTCATAGTTTAAACTTTCCATATGAACAAAGTTAAAATATTAAAATATAATCAGAATCTTGCTGAAATCAATGTCTGGGACAGCAATAGATAATTAATTATGTTTTTTTTTCACTTAAGGATTATAAATTTATTTTTATGTTTTGTATTTAAAAAAGTAATTAAATTTTTTTAAATATCATACATTTTTCATATAAAAGTTTAAAAATACTATCACAGCTTAATTAAATTCTATGACACTAGTAGATAGAACAAAGTGTGAATTATGTTAACCATTTCCTCTTAAGTGTTATAGCACTACTTTTGTACTTTATTAATATCTTTTCACAGTTCGTAATTTTTGCTATGAATAAAGCAAGAATCATAAAATATTAATATATAATTAGAACCTTGCTGGAATCTGTGACACGGATACGGTTAAATGAAGTGTGGATTATGTTAAAATGTTAAACTTCTATACTAAAGAAGTTCCGAAATTATTTTTATGCTATGCTTTTTTGAAATACATTTTCCTTATTCATATATTTTCATATGAATAGAGCTTAAATTATAAAATATTAAAATGTAATTAAAATCTTGCAAAAAATTAGTTTTATGCTAAGCATTTCATAAATGCTATTTTTCCGTGTCTACCAAAAGAACTGAAATTATAAAATATTAATTTTTAATGAGAATCTTTCAGAGTGTAGCTATCTTGCTATATCTATAGCTCAGCGAAGTGTGAATTATGTATCTCTTTACATTCAAAAATTAAAATTATTTATGCTTTGATTTTTGTAAATTAATTTTCATAATTTTAAAAAAAAATGCTGAAACCATTTATTATTTTTTCATGCAATTAATAAATAATAAAATCATATATAAAGTAAAAAGCCACACCGAAACATTAAAAGAGTTTTAAATTTTTAAATAGTGCAGAGTTTTCCATATTTAATGAAAATTAATATAGGGAATCCCATGCTAATTTATTTAGTTTAGTAATTGATGTGAAAATTATGCATGATATGCAATAAATAAGGTTTAAAAAATTTTAGAAATTAATTGAATTGGAACATTAAGTTTTTTTCTCAATAAGGAATATATTAAATTGTTTTAGAAAATATTTTAATTAATGTTGAAATTTAATTAGAATTTTTTTTTTAAATCTAATAAGCAAGCTAAGAAAAAAATGGTCACATCAAAGAAGAATTTTTTAGAATACAACAAATATCGTAAATGTGTTTCATATGTATAGGGAGAAAAAAAAAATGATAAAAACGTTAATGGAGTTCAACTTTTATTTAGGCAATATAAAAGTTTCATCAAAGTTAAAAAAAAAGTTCATTCAAAATTAAAGCACATCGCGAACCAATCATTAAATGTTTGGCCAATCTCTGACTGTTATAAAAGCTATAATTTGGGAGGATAGTTGTTTTTCAGAATTAGTGGATGTTCAATCACAATATTTCTTGCCAAACTCTTTTTTGTTGAGGAATTAAATTGGCAAGAACCCGAGACGCTTGGAGCCAACAGTTATCAATTTGAATTTAACTTGACGATCTTTGGAAATCTACAACAACTTTCAAAGACAAAAAAAAATAGAACATTTGTTATGTATGGATAGCAGAAAAGTATTTGATTTTAAGTTGCGTTGAAAATCATCGACGTAGTGCCTTGTTGTAATGGCGTTTACAACAAGGCACTAAGCTCAATGGCATGCACTAATGGTATGCAACAAACCACCGTTGCAACTCAAAAATGAGCTTATAGTTAATATAATCTAACATTAAAAAAAATTTGAATCACCAAATATTCTCTGTAATTCAATTGAACGAAGCAATATATCACATCTTTCATGAAAACCAAAGATGGCAGTTTGATTTATGACTAACAACTTTTCTTACTCACAAGCAAATTAGCCTAAAGCAAATTCAAGGATAACAGCATTGTTTTATTGCTTGAACTTGGTTTTGTTTCGTGTTAAAAGTAACAAAATAAAGCTCTATGATATACACTTAAGAGTGTCATGAATAACAACCAAAGAGATGCAGCTAACAGAGCATAACACGCCATAAGTCCCCTGTGCTATGTGACGGCAACAGTCATGTTTCTATCTCATTATTATCCCGGACATCTAAAATGCGTATTTGTTGATCCTCGGAGTCACAGTTTAAAGCACGACAAGTCCTTTAACTTCAGTCGTTGAAATTGTAGTATGAATTAATCTGAAATGATCTTTTTGGTGTACACAGGTGATTGCGAGTAGCTCTCAGCTATTTGTCCTTTGATCATGGCTTCCTAATTACACACTTCGAATGGTTGATACTGGCGCTCAGGAGCTAGAGATATTCTGGCGTTCGCTTTATTCTGCATGTTTTGTTATCTCTCTAGTTCCAACACAAACTTCTTGACACTGTCCTGAAGCTGCCATGATTCAACTATTTCTGTCAGCATTACGAATGGTGACATTATGTTCAAGCTTAAAACGAGGCGTTAGTTCAATCATAATCAGTACAAGCAATTTGAATGGATTTGAATGGATGTTCCCAGGTGCCAATACAAATTAATAAGTTGCAGTTGCACGTGGGACATATATTTGATTACGAAATTTCAGAAAAATTCTTCTTGGGGCGTCATTTATGGCTTAGAGCATTCATTCCCCAAAGTGGGCGTTGTCATCCCCTGGGCCGGCTAGGGGGAAAGTAATAGCCTCGTGTGCATATGGGGAGGAGAGGGGCGTTTGATAAAATAAAAAAAGCGATCAATGTATGAAGATTAATGAGAAGATAAGAATATTTGCATTTCCTTTATTATATTAAGTGACACGTGGGGTTAGTGTGATCACAAATCTGAAAATATATATAAAAAAAAAAACGATAGCAAATAGAGTTTCGCCGTGATTTAAGGTTATTGCTGTCAAAAATGCAATTGAGGTTTAGCTCATAGATAACAACATTAGATTCATTATCTGTTAAGTTAATTATTGCTTTATTACGTGCATTATTGTTTTTATGTTATTCGTAGTTCTATTTTCTTGAAATTCTTACTGATTATAATTTCTTGTTTATAATAAGAATGATATTATGACTGATTTTAATGAATAATTTCATGAGTAATAAAGCTTGAAATTTGAAATTATAGCATCATGATTTACTATAATTTAAATATATGTTAAAATATGACATATATAATAAATATATAAATATATGATAATATACCAAAACATTATACACTCAAGGAAAACAGCCCTACATTTTGCAATGAACTCGCCTGGATGACGTGGAAGGCACGTGATCAGGTGGAAGTGGTATTTAACTGGTATTAAGTGGTGGTATTAATCCATGCCAAGGCGGGTTGAAGCTGCGTTGCGCGCCAAAGGTGGGCACACTCGTTATTGACCGGTGGTCATAATGTTTTGGCTCTTGAGTGTATATATCATGATAATATATAAATGAATAAAATAATACAATTTATTTATTCTTAAAAGGAAATGATTGAACAAATAATTTTGAAAAACTCTGTTTTATAATGTACAACAAGTGTTATAGAATATTTTAAGAGAATTAACTTCAGCGATAATTTAAAAAATAGTATAAAATTTTCAAAATGTTCGTGAAACATCTCTAGAACAATAGGTGCGTTGTTATTTTTTGTGACACAATGGTCAATTCAAACTCGTTTGATCCAAACAAATGAAATATATCTAACCAATTTGCGATAAATGCACTCTTATATAAAATAAATAGATAATATTACTCTATGCTAATTATTTAAATATTTAAAATTTTATAATTTAGTCAGAAATTTCGCATTTCGCCAAAAAAAAAAAAAAAAAAATTAAATTCTTAACACTGTTATGTAATTAAAGAATGAATTTAAAAATACATCATATTTTTGTATACTTTTTTATAAATAAGAAATTCTTTGACATTTTATAATTATTATTGAAATAGAAAATACTATAAAATCAGAAACTATATAATCAAAATTTATTCCTTCAATAACATGATCCCTAATTATATTCTAAAAAAAAAAATTAACTATTTTATGATAAATTAGAAATATTTATTTTTATTTAATTGTTATTTTAATATCTGCTTGAAAAATATAAGACATTTCTCTTTTTCTGTTTTCCCTGATAGAACAATAATAAAAAGATTATTTTAAAGTTTAATAGTGACAACTCATTTAAAATTTTATTTTCAACTTTTATATGTTTTTGTTTATGATATTTCGATAATTAAGCAGCTAAAAATTATATCAAAAAACTAATTTCTAATATATTTTTTTTTCCACTTGTAAATATATTTACGATTGAAAAATACTAATTTAACAAACTTTTCCAAGCTACAAAATAATATAATTGAAAAAAAAAAAAGGATGTTAAAGTAAAAAAAAAAAAATTGTTTCAAAATGGCATTTCTCTTAGAATTGAAACAAATTTAATCATACGCTAAATTAGAAATATCCCCTTTTTCTGTTTTGTTTTAATTAGCGAGAAATAATACTTGAAAAACGCTTGCACGTTTCTGAACTGTTCGTTTTTATATTTTTTAGAAAAAAATTGTTTTGAATGCATTTCGAATAGAAATGTTTTAAATGCGCACTAAATGTTTTCGAATCAAAAACAGAGTTATGCTTATGATTACAAAAAAAAAAACTTTAATTCACAGAAAGAAAATTTTATAACAAAATAGCTCTTCAATTATTCATAGTTTCTTTTACATTTCTTTATATCATCTTCTACGCACATATTTTCTTTTATTGTGCATATTACCTGATCTCGTTGCTGATTTCTGTTTCAAATTGCCTCCTATATTTTAAATTCAAGCAGAGTTATCTCTTTTTAAATATTATATTTAGTATAATAAATAAAAAAAAAAGTCTATTTTTTATAAAAAAATAATTTATTCAGTAAAAATTTTTAATGTTGTATTAGCCTACATTAGTAAATTTAATCTAAATCTAAATAAACGAGCTTTAAAATTATTAAATTACGTGTATTATTTAAAAACACACACATATATTTTTGTATGTGCATGCGTCTGTGTATGTTTTTAAATTTGCGGCTTTCACATGCAAAAGTTGCACGGCTTATAATTTCTTGATGGTGAGCATATTTTTTTAATACATGACAGCTTTTTTATTTTTTTTTTATTTGTATAACTGTAAGTGGTTTTTCACCGGCTCCTGTAGTTTTGGTGACGCCTGATGGTCAATTGGCCAGAGTTCTGGCACCACAGGTTTCAGATTCGAATCTTGGCGGTGTCATGGATGTTTGTGAGTTATTCGGAATCCATATTAAACTGTAGGTACCGGTCTAATTAGCCCTAAGTGTGCAAAAAGTTACCGTTGAGTGACAAGCCAAACCTGTAGTTTTGGTAATTGATCTTTTGATGTATATTTAATTATTTCAGCTATGCCGAGCAACTGGTCACACCACGATAACAATACACTTTATAAACACTTTCAATTAATTTATTTCCAGCGTTTTCTATTTTTGGTAAACTCTTTTGATAAAACTAACCAGGGATAACATGAAACCAGCGCTTTTTCATGATTATGCTTCTTTAGCTCCACCTCGCAAAAAGACTGAGATATATCAGGTGCATCATAAATTCGTTCAAACTTCGAAATTTCATAATAAAAGAAGTAGCACTAAGAAAAATTTCGTTTTCCGCGAATATAATTAGACGGGCCTTAAATTTTTTATAGTGTATACAAAAAAAAGTGATTCCAAAAGTAACCGTAAGATAGCGATTACGTGTTATACCCATATGTTTTATGTAAATCAGACTAGCGAAAAAAAAGAAGAAAAAAAAAAAACGGGAGGAAAAAGGGTTTGTCATTCCATCCCGCCAGTACGCCGTGAACCAGATGGAGCGTTGATGGTTAAAAGTTTCTACAAGAGTTGTGAATCACGACTATCACATTGCGAAAGTTTAACACGGAGAAAGAACTGAAGGTGCAAAATGCCTTATTTTATTGAATGGTATACAGAATCTAGAAAGAAGTTTTAAGGGAAAGGGGTCTGGAGTATTGCCCACGAAATGCACCATCCTTGAGCGTGGATAGCGTACATAGTGTCTTGGATGAATTAGCAGCCGAGACATGAATGGGAAGTTGTAGCGCTTATAAAGCTGGACGTATTTTAATTAGGTTTTCTGTATATAGTTTGCAGTGATACAACAGTTCAGTGGCAACTGCAAGCTCTAAACTTAACTGGCGAGCAATAGATTTCCTGTTACGATGGGCAGTTATTGCTAAATATCGAACTTCAGAAGCAGCTGTCTTTCGTTTACGACCTTGTCCAAGTTTTCTTACTATAATTCCATCGTATTTGAATTGTTTCCATAACGCATATACGACTATATCTGTCTTGAAATATTCAAACATCTAGCTTCTTTCGTGTTAGGCTGTCTTGCTTCTGAACGACCTATGAGTCACCACTTCACAGATTCTTCGAATGATGCTTCGAAGCCATAGCAAACCGCTTTGAGTGAATACACAATGAAATCAAACTCTGTGTTGTAGAAATTTAGTCAAATATTCACCCTGCGCAAAATGCCTGATTGAACATCGGATGGCGTAGGCCTAGATTTATATCAGAAAACTTTTGATTAATTTTGATTGGATAATGCTAATTAGGCTTCTTTTTTACTTATTCCCTGCAAACATGGATCACATTCATTGAGTATTTCATTGAATACCATTATTTTTAGGTATGGAAAAATTATATGTATATGCAATGTATATATCAATACATAATAATAATTTTGTATAAATATATATAAATCCTCTGTGTTTCTATTATTTCAGGAATGTCATGTTTTTACTTATAGCTGTCTAAAACTCTTGCCTGTAAATTCCCAATTCTCTGTCAATCATCACTTCCCTGTACACGCTATGTTCCCACTCTTCCCATTTAAACCTTAGCTTCTTGTTCATATACCACAGATCTTTGTCATAGATTTCATGAGTTAGTATTTTCACAATTTTGTTAACAATCAACATTTTTAAATGATCAGATCAACAATTTTTTTACACATGATAAAAATATTAAGTTTATTTTAATATTTTTATTTCAATTTTTTTTTTGTTTTTTTAAGATATAACTACTACATTTTGGATTTGGACAAGTTTTCGCTTTCTGTGTGCATTTGTAAAAAAAAAAAAAGGGGAAAAAAAAGGCACTTTCCATTTGAAGTTCGATGAGCTCGCACATTTTGTAGCTCTTCAAAAACTTGAATGAATTTATACTCTACATCAAAAACAGATGGACATTTAGAAAAGAAAATATATTATAATTTCTAAACTGTCAAAAAATATTAAAACGCTAAACAATACTTAATAATAACCTGGACAGAATAAAAATGCAGTTGCGTGATATTCAGAAAGCTTTTAATAATATGATGATGGGCGATGGATTATCGACATGGCTGTATTGAATTAATAATCAAGATAGCTTTGAGCATCCCCGTAAGGCCTTCTTACATTTAAACAAAAAAACGAAGAAAATAACTGGAAGTAATTGCTGGTAATTTTCGCCACATAATAAAACTCCTTTGTTTCTTTTTCTCGCATCCCTCTTAATCGATATAAATTTCATTAGCACCGCCTTAGTAAAATAATATTTTATTCCATTATTTTTTGAAGAGGGTAGTTAATGTTAAACAAAGAGAAATAAATAATATGTATTGTATTTTGTTTTTCATTGTATGTTCTTTTTGTTGGAAATGTAATAATATGCTAGAATAATTGGTTGTTCATCATTTTTTTTGTGCTATCATTAAAAGGAACATAGATAATGTAAATAAAAAAAAAACTTTTATTCAGTTAAACTTATATGAAAACTCTTTCTTGTAATATATATTATTAAAAATAAGATTTATTTATAAAAATTACTGTACCTTATTCTTCATTGCAAATATAAAAATTCGGGAAAAAATACTTTGTCTTAAAATTTAAAAAAAAATTATATGTTTTCGATTCTTTTTATTTTGTGGAAATGGAAATGTTTTTTAATATACTGTAGATTTATCCATTCTAATTATAATATAGCATATGTGTATTGAAAATAAGCCAAATATTTTTAATGTATCTTATACATTTAACGTAAGAAATTTGGAAATTCAATTATTCATTAAATATTCAATATATTACAAGGATCACACGTAACACTTACATGTAGAACATTTCGAGTTTCATTTCTGAACGCTGATTCAGAGCACACATATGTAAGAAAGCAAAAACGTAAATTAGCTGGTAACATGCTATGAAGTCACTTTCAGCAATTTCTTCACAATTTTGATGGAGTTTTAAGATTTTGAGACAAAATGAGTGTTGGGAAATTGAATTTGGTTGATTTGGATTTGAAACTTGAGTATTCAAATCGGATTAGAATCTCAAAGTACCAAATTTGATAACATTGGAGCCATTAAAGTGTTATTGAAGTATAAGAGTTATAAACATTTTACATATATATTCTAATAATGTGTAATATTCAGCTTTTTATTTCGATTATTGGTAATTAGCATTCATAGTTTTAGCATCTGCATTAATTTTATATGCTGGTCTATAACAAATTTTAATTTATAGCATAATTTCCTTGTATGTCTACTATTATAATGGCACTGGATTCAGAACTAGAAAATATCTTCCTTTTTTGATGCTTATTTTTTAATGTTGATGAGAAATAATTACTTTATCATTAAAGAAAAGCCTTTTTCTTTTCTATTTATTACAAAAATGCAATTTCCTTTAGATGTAATTAGAAGAAAAAAAGAAATTTCTGACAATTCCTAAGTCGAAAAATGAAATGAACAAAGATGTGCAGCTTTTGAACAGTTTAAATAACTTAAAAGTTCAAAAGGGTATCATTTTCCAGAATAAGCCAAAGCACAGTTGGAAGAGAAGTCATCAAAAATTAAACTAAAAGAAAAATTAAATGAATTAATAATTGATATAAATTAAATTAAGTAAATGTTGCATTTAAAAATAATCGAATAATTGCTCGATAAAGTTAATTTTTTGATTGTAGAAGAATGTATCAATTAATTAATGAAAAGTTTCCAAACTAAATAAGCACTGTTGATTTAGATAATAATATATAACATACGTCTCTGCTGGAGAGAAACGCATCATAGAATGAGTATATGAAGACTAGAACTCGTTTTCACTAATTACCAAGACAAACTTAATGGTATATTAATATATCTCCCTAAAGGAAAAGGCTTTCTATCTGTAAATCCATTATCTGTATATGTAATGTTATATATAAAGTGTAATTATTGTATTAATAATAATGAACAAATAAATTAAACTAATATATATATTAAAACTGTAACATTGTTAAACAATGTTATGTTAATTTTCACTTACAAAAAAAAGTTTGTTTGCATGGCAGTTTCATATAAAAAATGAACTACTGATTAGTGAAAGTCTTTGTATGGTCAGACAAAATTACTGTTGTTATTATAAATGCCTAATTGATGCCCAATTATTTGTCTAATGAAACAATTGAATTTAAATATATTCTGAGTAAAAGAGGTGAGTGCATAATGCTTCGAAATTATTTAACTTTTAAAAGTTTGGTTCTTTAATAAAGATGTAAGGAAATTAATGAATCAACTAAAATATACATAAATTACTATGATAACAATAATTTCTGCAAAATAAAAGTCAATAGTTGCTACAAAATAATAGATTAATTATTTAGTTGTGGTATAAAGCCTGTGTGCAATGCTTCAAAACTATTTTAAAAGTTAGGTCATTTGATAAAGATGTCAGAAAATAAGTGAATCAACAAAAATATAAATAAATTACTATAATAACAATAATTACTATAAAATAAAAGACAATAATTACTATAAAATAAAAGACTATAATTATAAAAATAATAGTTTCAGACTTTCACGTTGACAGCTGAAGACAATATAAAACCAGTGCATAATTCTTCAAAACTATTTTAAAAGTTAGGTCATTTGATAAAGATGCAAGGAAATAAGTAAATCAACAAAAATATAAATAAATTACTATAATAACAATAATTACTATAAAATAAAAGACAATAATTACTATAAAATAAAAGACTATAATTATAAAAAATAATAGTTTCAGACTTTCACGTTGACAGCTGTAGACAATATAAAGCCAGTGCATAATTCTTCAAAACTATTTTAAAAAGTTAGGTCATTTGATAAAGATGCAAGGAAATAAGTAAATCAACAAAAATATAAATAAATTACTATAATAAAAATAATTACTATAAAATAAAAGACAATAATTACTATAAAATAAAAGACTATAATTATAAAAAATAATAGTTTCAGACTTTCACGTTGACAGCTGTAGACAATATAAAGCCAGTGCATAATTATTTTAAATTTTAAAAGTTAGGTCCTTTGATAAAGATGCAAGGAAAATAAGTAAATCAACAAAAATATAAATAAATTACTATTTAATAACAATAATTACTATAAAATAAAAGACAATAATTACTATAAAATAAAAGACTATAATTATAAAAAATAATAGTTTCAGACTTTCACGTTGACAGCTGTAGACAATATAAAGCCAGTGCATAATTCTTCAAAACTATTTTAAAAGTTAGTCATTTGATAAAGATGCAAGGAAATAAGTAAATCAACAAAAATATAAATAAATTACTATAATAACAATAATTACTATAAAATAAAAGACAATAATTACTATAAAATAAAAGACTATAATTATAAAAAATAATAGTTTCAGACTTTCACGTTGACTGCTGTAGACAATATAAAGCCAGTGCATAATTCTTCAAAACTATTTTAAAAGTTAGGTCATTTGATAAAGATGCAAGGGAATAAGTAAATCAACAAAAATATAAATAAATTACTGTAATAATAATAATTACTATAAATAAAAGACAATAATTACTATAAAATAAAAGACTATAATTATAAAAAATAATAGTTTCAGACTTTCACGTTGATAACTGTAGACAATATAAAGCCAGTGCATAATTCTTCAAAACTATTTTAAAAAGTTAGGTCATTTGATAAAGATGCAAGGAAATAAGTAAATCAACAAAAATATAAATAAATTACTATAATAACAATAATTACTATAAAATAAAAGACAATAGTTACAATAAAAGACTATAATTATAAAAAATAATAGTTTCAGACTTTCACGTTGACAGCTGTAGACAATATAAAGCCAGTGCATAATTCTTCAAAACTATTTTAAAAGTTAGGTCATTTAATAAAGATGCAAGGAAATAAGTGAATCAACAAAAAAATATAAATAAATTACTATAATAATAATAATTACTATAAAATAAAGACAATAATTACTATAAAATAAAGACTATAATTATAAAAAATAATAGTTTCAGACTTTTACGTTGACAGCTGTAGACAATATAAAGCCAGTGCATAATTCTTCAAAACTATTTTCAAAAGTTAGGTCCTTTGATAAAGATGCAAGGAAATAAGTAAATCAACAAAAATATAAATAAATTACTATAATAACAATAATTACTATAAAATAAAAGACAATAATTACTATAAAATAAAAGACTATAATTATAAAAATAATAGTTTCAGACTTTCACGTTGACAGCTGTAGACAATATAAAGCCAGTGCATAATTCTTCAAAACTATTTTAAAAGTTAGGTCATTTGATAAAGATGCAAGGAAATAAGTAAATCAACAAAAATATAAATAAATTACTATAATAACAATAATTACTATAAAATAAAGACAATAATTACTATAAAATAAAAGACTATAATTATAAAAAATAATAGTTTCAGACTTTCGTTGACAGCTGTAGACAATATAAAGCCAGTGCATAATTCTTCAAAACTATTTTAAAAAGTTAGGTCATTTGATAAAGATGCAAGGAAATAAGTAAATCAACAAAAATATAAATAAATTACTATAATAACAATAATTACTATAAAATAAAAGACAATAGTTACTATAAAATAAAAGACTATAATTATAAAAAATAATAGTTTCAGACTTTCACGTTGACAGCTGTAGACAATATAAAGCCAGTGCATAATTCTTCAAAACTATTTTAAAAGTTAGGTCATTTGATAAAGATGCAAGGAAATAAGTAAATCAACAAAAATATAAATAAATTACTATAATAACAATAATTACTATAAAATAAAAGACAATAATTACTATAAAATAAAAAACTATAATTATAAAAAATAATAGTTTCAGACTTTCACGTTGACAGCTGTAGACAATATAAAAGCCAGTGCATAATTCTTCAAAACTATTTTTTAAAAGTTAGGTCATTTGATAAAGATGCAAGGAAATAAGTAAATCAACAAAAATATAAATAAATTACTATAATAACAATAATTACTATAAAATAAAAGACAATAATTACTATAAAATAAAAGACTATAATTATAAAAAATAATAGTTTCAGACTTTCACGTTGACAGCTGTAGACAATATAAAGCCAGTGCATAATTCTTCAAAACTATTTTAAAAGTTAGGTCATTTGATAAAGATGCAAGGAAATAAGTAAATCAACAAAAATATAAATAAATTACTATAATAACAATAATTACTATAAAATAAAAGACAATAATTACTATAAAATAAAAGACTATAATTATAAAAAATAATAGTTTCAGACTTTCACGTTGACAGCTGTAGACAATATAAAGCCAGTGCATAATTCTTCAAAACTTTTTTTTAAAAGTTAGGTCATTTGATAAAAAGATGCAAGGAAATAAGTAAATCAACAAAAATATAAATAAATTACTATAATAATAATAATTACTATAAAATAAAAGACAATAATTACTATAAAATAAAAGACTAACATAAAAAATTTTTCAAGACTTTCACGTTGATAACTGTAGACAATATAAAGCCAGTGCATAATTCTTCAAAACTTATTTTAAAAAAGTTAGGTCATTTGATAAAGATGTTAGGGAATAAGTAAATCAACAAAAATATAAATAAATTACTATAATAACAATAATTACTATAAATAAATAAACTATAAAATAAAAGACTATAATTATAAAAATAATTTTCAGACTTTCACGTTGACAGCTGTAGACAATATAAAGCCAGTGCATAATTCTTCAAAACTATTTTAAAAGTTAGGTCATTTGATAAAGATGCAAGGAAATAAGTAAATCAACAAAAATATAAATAAATTACTATAATAACAATAATTACTATAAATAAAAGACAATAATTAATAAAATAAAAGTTATAATTATAAAAAATAATAGTTTCAGACTTTCACGTTGACAGCTGTAGACAATATAAAGCCAGTGCATAATTCTTCAAAACTATTTTAAAAGTTAGGTCATTTGATAAAGATGTTAGGGAAATAAGTAAATCAACAAAAATATAAATAAATTACTATAATAACAATAATTACTATAAAATAAAAAGACAATAATTACTATAAAATAAAAGACTATAATTATAAAAAATAATAGTTTCAGACTTTCACGTTGACAGCTGTAGACAATATAAAAGCCAGTGCATAATTCTTCAAAACTATTTTAAAAGTTAGGTCATTTGATAAAGATGCAAGGAAATAAGTAAATCAACAAAAATATAAATAAATTACTATAATAACAATAATTACTATAAAATAAAAGACAATAATTACTATAAAATAAAGACTATAATTATAAAAAATAATAGTTTCAGACTTTTACGTTGACAGCTGTAGACAATATAAAGCCAGTGCATAATTCTTCAAAACTATTTTTAAAAGTTAGGTCATTTGATAAAGATGTAAGGAAATAAGTAAATCCAACAAAAATATAAATAAATTACTATAATAATAATAATTACTATAAATAAAAGACAATAATTACTATAAAATAAAAGACTATAATTAAAAAATAATAGTTTCAGACTTTCACGTTGACAGCTGTAGACAATATAAAGCCAGTGCATAATTCTTCAAAACTTTCACTTTTAAAAGTTAGGTCATTTAATAAAGATGCAAGGAAATACGTAAATCAACAAAAATATAAATAAATTACTATAATAATAATAATTACTATAAATAAAGTCAATAGTTACAAAAATAAAAGTAAATTATAAAAAATAATAGTTTCAGACTTTCACGTTGATAACTGTAGACAAATATAAAGCCAGTGCATAATTCTTCAAAATTATTTTAACTTTTAAAAGTTAGGTCCTCTAATAAAGATGTTAGGGAATAAAATCCAACAAAAATATAAATAAATTACTGTAATAATAATAATTACTATAAAATAAAAGTCAATAGTTACAATAGAAATAACAGTTTCAAGCTTTTACGTTGATAACTGTATAAAAAAGTGCATAATTCTTTAATTATTTTAACTTTTAAAAGTTAGGTCCTCTAATAAAGATGTAAGGGAATACGTGAATCCACAAAAATATAAATAAATTACTGAATAATTACTATAAATAAAGTCAATAGTTACAATGAGTAACAGTTTCAAGCTTTTACGTTGATAACTGTAGACAACATAAAAGCCAGTGCATAATTCTTCAAAATTATTTTTAACTTTTAAAAGTTAGGTCCTCTAATAAAGATGTAAGGGAAATAAGTAAATCAACAAAAATATAAATAAATTACTATAATAATAATAATTTTATAAAATAAAAAGTCAATAGTTACAAAAATAACAGTTTCAAGCTTTTACGTTGATAACTGTAGACAACATAAAGCCAGTGCATAATTCTTCAAAATTATTTTTAACTTTTTAAAAGTTAGGTCCTCTAATAAAGATGTTAGGAAACGTGAATGAAAAATATAAATAAATTACTGTAATAATAATAATTACTATAAATAAAGTCAATAGTTACAATATAACAGTTTCAAGCTTTTACGTTGATAACTGTGACAACATAAAGGCCAGTGCATAATTCTTCAAAATTATTTTAACTTTTAAAAGTTAAGTCCTCTAATAAAGATGTAAGGGAATCAATGAATCCACAAAAATATAAATAAATTACTGTAATAATAATAATTACTATAAATAAAGTCAATAGTTACAATAAAGTAACAATTTCAAGCTTTTACGTTAATAGTTGTAGACAACCATAATTCTTCAAAACTATTTTAACTGTTAAAAGTTAAGTTCTCTAATAAAGATATAAGGGAATTAATGAATCAAAAAAATATTATAAACTACTATAATAACAGTAATTTCTGTAAAATAAAAGTCAATAGTTACTATAAAATAACAGTTTCAAGCTTTTACACGTTAATAACTGTGACAACATTAATGCTTCCTTCAAAACTATTTTAGCTGTTAAAAGTTAAGTTCTCTAATAAAGATATAAGGGAATCAATGAATCAACAAAAATATAATAAACTTACGGTAATAATAATATTTTATACGAAATAAAAGTCAATAGTTACTATAAAATAACAGTTTCAAGCTTTCACGTTAATAGTTGTAGACAACATTAATGCTTCAAAACTATTTTAACTGTTAAAAAGTTAAGTTCTCTAATAAAGATATAAGGAAATCAATAAATCAACAAAAATATTATAAACTACTATAATAACAGTAATTTCTGTAAAATAAAAGTCAATAGTTACTATAAAATAACCACTTCAAGATTTTACGTTGATAACTGTGAACAACATAAAGCCAGAAGTATTCAAATTAACATAAAGAGCGAGTATTTGCAATTGAATAGAGGCTATGGTAATTTAAATCACCAGATTTAAAATGAATAGAAAATATGCAGTGTCATCTAAAACTGAGATTTAAGACAAATTGCAGCACTCCTCCTTGAAATTTGAATGAATTGGGTTAAAAATAGCATTTCTTGAATGAATAAATATTGATTCTGCATATTTTAAGAGCAATTTATTAAGCTATCAAGAAATTAATTTTGAATTTTGACCATTCAACTATGTTGTAAAAATAGAAATTTTTTTCTCGTTATCACATTAGAATGACTATCAGGCAGAATTTGATTTTTGTTCGCGTCCATTTAATTAAGAATGGGTACAAAAAATTAGAAATCTATTTATTTTTAAAATAATATTTAGCAATTACATGAAATGAATTTATCAGTTTCATGCAAATAAGTTAAATCATAATTTTGATGGAGTTGAGAAGGCAACATGAAAGACTGGTTTTCCTATTTAGAATGAAAAATTTGTTTTTTTTTTTTTTACTTGTGCTTCAAATGTGGGAGGTTTACACGAAATACGATTAAATAATGTATATTTCTGTTTCATTTCCTTTTACATCCTTATAATTGATGAGGTACTACCTAAAAATAAATAGAGGATATTATCATGCAATTTCTTATAAGTTGCTTGAAAAATATTAAACATAATTGTAAAAGATTTTAGAGAAAACGATTTTTTTTTTTTGCTATGGAATATATTGATCTGGAAATGATATGTACAAAGAACTGCTTAGGCGAATTAGTAACATCTTATCATGGCAAGATATCTCTACGAAACTTTAGTACGTTTTTCCAAAGTTTAATTCAAATAAAAATTTGGATCCAGCATGATGGTGATCATGCACTCTTTATAAATGATATCAGGAATTACCCAGCTATTACTTATGGAAACCGCTGATAGATCGAGGGGACCTGTTCTTAATAAGATTTGAATTCTTATTACCTCGATAATAAGATTTGTCATGTTCAAATAAGAATACAACTTTCTGGTGGTGAACATGGAAATAACTTTCATGGTACTTCTATGGATTCCAATTAAGATCTTATATCTGTTGTTTCTGGAAATGTCCAGGACATGCTGGAAAACTTTTGAAAATGGTTAGAGATTCATTCACTAACTATATGAATCTGGCATAGCAAGTCTCGTTTGGGTATCTACTGCGAAAGCATGAGTCCTTCAAAGGTTTATTACATTTCATTTGTTCTGTCTTTAATTTCACGTTTCAAATTTTTCCTAGTCACCTAGCATTAAACGCGCCTACATATATACATATTCCATAATTCCATACTTCCAGATGCATATTCTACTGTCGAAGAAACGTTTATTTAGCTAGATCTACAGGGTGATTATAATTAAAGTCCCACTTTCAAAATGCTGTAAAAAAAAAAAAAAAAAAAAGAAACGATCGTCACATTGAATTTGAATTTGAACTGAAGATACTTCAAGAAGAGGAAATGGTACCGCATCAAAAAAAGTTATATTGTATTAATTGATAGCTCTGTTATCGGCATAAAGAAAGTAAATTCGGCTGCCAGTGAAATTTTGAATCGAAATTATAATGTATTTGGCATGAGTTGCACATTAAACCAACTGCAATGTTCAATTTGCTTGATTGTTTATGTTTTTGACGGAAAATAGGATTTCCAAATCATTCAAAAGTAGTAACACTGTCAGTGGACAGCCCATCCACCACACTAAGGTCATACTAAATTTTATGGGAGAAATAGGTGGAACTTTTTTTTTGATGCCATACCGTTTCCCCCTTTTCAAGTATCTGCAGTTCAAATTTGAACTCATAGTGGCGAGTTGTTCTTTTTTACATCATTTTGAAAGAGGGACATTAATTATAATAATTTTGTACATACACTTTTTTTTTTCTTGCTTTCGTTATTCACGAAAATTTCTAAAAAAAAAGCCTATTATCATCATCATCATCATCATTGGCGCAACAGCCCCAGGAGGGTGAAGGCCATCTGCCTACGGGCAGATTTCGAGACAGGAGATGTTTTCTTTATACGGGATTTGATTGTCAGCCCTACGACCAATAAAAACCCACAGGCTGCTAAAGATGATTTTCAAAAAAAGAAAAACTCTTATATTATGAATTAATTATTAAAACAAACCAGAAAAAAACTATTAAAAAATCAAAACAATCAAGCGCATTAAACACCACAGTTTGTTTAATATGCAACTCATACTAAATACTTTGTCAGTTCGATTCAAAATATCAATAGTAGCCGAATTCACTTTCTTTATGCATCTTACAGCGCCATCTATTAATAAACTGTGGAACGTTTTTGATGTCATACCGTTCTCCCCCTTCTTCAAGTATCTTCAGTTCAAATTTGAACTCATAGTGAAGAGTGGTGCATTTTTTTTTTTTTACAGCATTCTGAATGTGGGACTTTAATTTTAATCAACGTGTATATCTAACACAATCGAAAAACTTTACTTGATACTAAAATTTTTTTCTTAATAAATAAGAAAAAGTATAACACAAAAATTATTGTATTACAAAAAAAAAATGAAAAACACAAATAAATTTAATTGGGAAAGGATTAGAAGTGGGAGCATTGAATTTTTTCTTACGTTTCTTTCTAATTAATTTCTCATTTGCCCGATATTATTTTGCGTCCACTGTCTTTTTTGTTTGTTCCATTTAATAAACTCGTCAACATATACATTTCTTATTGGACAATTAATCATCCGGGCGTCGAAGAAGGGTATAGGCTTAGTAATATCCAATCATTTTGCAGACACCGTATTTGGTTCATTTATTTATAAGCACATTTTTTTCTATACTAAAAGATTTATTTATCTCTCATGATAAAGAAAAAAATTATGTAAGGAGTAATTAATTGAAAAATAATTTTTCTTAGTATTAAAATCAATATTTTTTCTTTCTTAAAAAATTAATGGCTGGTCTTAAAACTTTTATATGTATTTTGTTGATATAGAAACAAATGAAAATGATAATTTTGTATTAAATATAAAATTTTATAAAAATTTGTATTAAATATTTTTAAAATTTCAGACTTTTAAGTAAGTCAAGTAACTATTGTTATTTATATAAGAATTATACAAAGTAAAAGTCTAAGTAATTTTAATATATCGTTTTGTAATGCATAATTGATAATTTTTTTTTTTTTTTTTTGTTATCCCAGAATAATGACGTACTAAAGTGTCTATAATAAATATCACATCGAGACCAAATTCATGAAAACCTGTGTTCTCATAGATGGAAAAAAAAAGTGAGGCATATTCTGTTGTGAAGGAGCACCTGTAGGTAGAAGTCTAACTTCGCTCCAAGTCAGTGATGATGGAGGACATTGGTTTCCGGGAGGGCTTTTAGGGTGAACTATACCATGTTTGGTATTGTATGGGAGAAACCCCGGAAAACTCCCACCAGGTAGTCTAACTAATTAGGCAAGATGTTGAACGTCACAAATGCCATAGAGTCTCCTTGTTTTTGAGTGTCTTGACAATAATGCATCCAGTTGATTGAACTTCCGTCTTAATGGCTCACCAGCAACTCACGTTGCCACTGAGACAAAAGTCGGGCTAGTTAATATAATTTATTTGTATTGCAAGATATCCTGGTTAAAGCTCCTTGTTTTTGAGTGTCTACAATAATGCATCCAGTTGATTGAACTTCCGCTTTAAGGCTCACCAGCAACTCACGTTGCCACTGAGACAAAAGTCGGGCTAGTTAATATAATTTATTTGTATTGCAAGATATCCTGGATAAAGCTGAATCTGTCACATATTTACAGTTCTTGTAGCGAATGGCTTAGATCAAAGTGCCCGACGTTTGAAAACATCGATATCCTATAATGAGATTTGAAGATAAATGCATAAAATGCTTATTATCAGTATACTGATCATTTAAATGAATAATATTTCAACTTACTTTTCCAGTGAAAAAAAAAAATAAAATAAAAAATGACACTTTAATAAAAAAAAAAAAAAGTCTTTTGAGAATATTACGAATGAATATTTTTTGTAGTTTCAAAGTCGAATTTAGTCGGGACTCCAAGTACTTGTATAATTTATCATTCAAAATATAAAAGCAAGATATCTTACCTTTTTTTTTTGTTATATTTTACCAATCTTGTTCTGGTCATGATTGTCACACATGTATTTCACAAAATGGATAAATCAATAGCACACTGTGTTTTTAGGCGTGAAACGATTCGTAAAATTTCGTATTCATGAAAAGTTAATTCGAAAACGACTTCAGATTATGCGTGATACAATGCCATTAGCTGATTTCTACTAAATTTATTATTTATTGTTTCATAACGAAATCAATAACAATTCTAAGCAGTAAACATGGCAACGTTCTGTACCAACTTTTCAAGGGTTTAATTCATTGAAACCCTAGCGTTATTGAACAATAGATAATTTCATTTGCAATTATAGTATTGAAAAATTTCAATTATAATAAGAGAATCGTCAATTTCATCCACTGTTAATTGAATAGCGCTTTATTTAATTATGTATAGTACTAAGGAGAATTCTGAAAGATTAATTATTTAAAAAGTTCTTAGCTCAATGGTAACGTGTATAGCTAACATGCAAGAGGGCCTATATTCCAAAGTGCTAATGTTACAGTTACAGTTACTGCTTTCATAAGCATTGCAATCAATATTTTCATATAATTCAAGCTTTCAGAAATCAGAAGACTCTGTGGTAATTGTTAAGCATATACAAAGCATCTCACATTCGACAGTTAGGATATCTGGTAGGATATTTTATTGTTTTTTTCTAAAGGAATTGTCGCCTGATGGCCAATTGGCTTACTGGCCGTTGGTACCACAGGCTTCAGGTTCTAAATCCTGGTGGTGACAAGGATGTTTCTGAGTGGTTCGAAATCTATGTTAAATTGTTAGTCCCTGTCTAATTAGCCCAAAGTGTGCATAAAATGACAGTAGAGAGACAAACCAAACCAAACCAATCTAAAGGAATTGCAAATCAGGGATGCTGTTATCCCTAAAAGAACTCAATTATTCGTAAATTAATTATCCTAAAAATAATTATTATCATTATATAATTATTATTATTTATATAATAATCATTATTAATTATTCTGATAATTATTATCCTTTTCCTACATAAATATCCCTAAAAATCGCATGTAGATATTCTGAATTTTTGAAATTTTTTGAAATATTCTGATTAAACATGTCGTTTTAGGTTAAACTGCAGCCATTCGATATTAAACAATTTGAGGAAAAATTGATACTTTTTTCATAGGACTCACTTTTTTCATAGGATAAACTCATAGGACTCACTTTTTTATATAACTATTTCATAGGATAAATGTCTCATAATATAAATGAATCTGTTGTATCTTGTATATAATCTTAAATATATAACGTTCCAAGGAAAAAATAATAAATTTGCTATACTATAACCATCTTGTAAAAAATCGGGTTCTTTATTATTTATAGATTTGAAATCTGGAATTCCTGATTAGAGAGAAATTATTATTATTATTGTTTAATATTTATTATGATGGTCCTTGCCCTATTCGTAGATCAGTGGTAACGTGCGCCGCTGGTGAGCATTAGCGCTGAGGTTAATTTTTGTCGCAGCTTCGTTGTAGACACTGTTTCAAAAAATGAGGAGTCACGTTCGAGTTTGTGATGTTCCGTATCTTGCCTCATTAGATGGACTACCGGGTGGGAGTTGTCCACGTTCTCTCCCATACGATAGGAAAAATGTGGGGTGTTCTCACTAAAAAGTCCTGCGCCGCGGGTGAGCATTAGGGCTGAGGTTCAATTCTCTGGCGTCTTCGTTGTAGACAGTGTGTCAAACATTTGGGGAGACTCGATGGCGTTTATGATGGTCAGCATCTTGCCTTGTTAGTCGGACTACTTTACGGGAGTATTTCTGTCTTTCTCCTCTACGAAACGCAAATGGAGGTTAGTTCCCCATAAAAGTCCTTCCGAAAGCACTGCCCTCCTTCTTCAGTGACTCGGAGCCAAGTCAGACTTCTACCTACAGATGCTCCATCACAACAGAAGCTGGCGCCTTTTCTCCATCCATGAGTAGATTACTCATGCGATGTCCGCCCCGCACTGCAGGACACTGAGTATTAGAAACACACACACATATAATGAGCCTTATAATAAATATTATGATGATCTACCTTTATTTAATGATCAAAGTTGGCATTCATTCAAAAGAGTTACATTTATTTATTATTATTTTTTTAATTAGTTTAAAATACTTTAATTTCTATCCATAAGAAATATATGAATATAAAAAGAGTAAATCTGGGAATTTTAAAAGTAGTTCTATAAAAAAATGAGTAACTTGGTATAAAATAAGAGTATAAATAATATAAGTAATTCTGCAAATCTTATATTACAAAAATGTAAAACTTGATATAATTTAACAAAAGTCTTTCAAAAGTAAGCACGTTAAACCGTTTAACAAAATTCATATCATGCCCGATAAAAACATATCAGGCACATAAACAACGTATCAAATAAATCACTTGCAAAGATTTGATAGTGTTTTCCATTAAAGCTAAAGTGTTTCATTCACACGAACTCCATTTCACTATTTGATCTTGCCACTATTCCAATAAAACGATTGTAACGTTAAACCCTGCATTATATTCGATTTCAGACCTATTCTAAAAAAAAATTGTTTTCTCTAATCGAAGATGTTTTGGTAACCGAACACGTAGAACTGTCACCTTCTTGCATTACCGGCATTTATCAGACGTAAAACCATAAAGTTTTCGGATAAAACGTCTAGGTATTTTTATTTATTCTAATTTGCTATTACATCACTCTTACTTATACATCACTACAGATTACATTAGATTTTTTTTTTTTATGTTTCTTTCCTTCTTAAGTGGTATTGAATCTTATTTAGAGAACTGACTTTAATATTTTTTTGTTTGTTGCTAAATAAAAAATAACATGAAAGGTAATCCTTTGGAAACGTAAAAGATATTGGATATTTGTCTTGACTTGACTTGACTAGGTAGAGCACTTTTTCTTGAGACGTGGTCTCATATGTATGCTGCATATTTTTGAGGATGTGTTTGGTTTTTCTAATGAAGATTGCATTGCAATGCATTCTAAAAATGAAATTTTGGAAGAGGGCTTTCTGAAACATTTGAAATAAATTACGAGATTAGATTCTTATGAATAAATTTACATTCTAAAAAAAATGTTTTATGATAAGTATTCATTTTGATTTTTGCAATTGCTTTTCTAAAATGAATCGTAAAAAGAAAGAAAACGAAATTGTTTTAGATTTTCAAATTGATTTTTATCTTATTTTCTCTAATAACAAAAATGTCATTGTAGCTGTCTTCACTATTCGTGGAAATGTACACATTTAGAGAGCATCATGATTCAAATTCTGTTCAGCTGGTGACGTCCAATGCATTTTGTTCTTTCATAAAAGAAAAGACTAAATGTCAACTGGGAAGACGTGTGTAAACATTTCGTATCGATAGTCTTGAAAGAATCTTATGGGTTTTCCTCCATTCTACTTACAAATAATGAGCACTTTTCCATTGGACTTGCACATAAAGAGATAGAGAGTACTTTTACCTCAAAATCTTTCCATTCTGTCCGTCTATAGGTGGTTTCTTACAGTGCACATCAATTGATGTGCAATTGCCAAAATAGAAAAGATCATCTAAAAAAAAAAAATAGAAAATATCCCCAAACCGACACTCTTGTTGGAACATGTGACTTACCGATGACTCTTTATTTACTGTTACAACTAAAATATTTTCCTTCCCTGCGACTATTGATTCCCAACACAGTAGTTGTCTCTGACTTGATGATTCAAATTCTATTCTGCTGGTGACGTCCAATACATTTGGTACTTAAGATAAATGGAGACTTTGAAATCGTGTGTAAACGTCTGGCATCTAGATACTTTAGAGAATCTTATGGGATGTCTTCCATTCGCCTTACAAATAAAAAAGATTTTTGCAACAAGCTCTTTCCTTATTGTCCTTCTATGGTTCGGTTTCATATGGCGCACATTATACTGACATAAGACCAATTGATGTGCAGTTACCAAAACAAGAAAGATCACCTTTAATCTTACATCGCCCAAATCAGACACCCCTCCTCCTAAACAGACAAACTTGTTTGAACACGTGACCTAACGATGAGTCATTATAACCTGTTAAAACTTGACCCCTTTCCTTCACTATGCTTTTCTAAAACAAGATGTAAAAAGAAGAAAAAAGACAATTTTTGGAAAATTTTCAAATAGATTTTTATCTTATTTTCTCTAATAAAAAAAATTTCATACTAACTGTCTTCACTATTCGTGGAAATGTACATATCTAGATTGAGCCATGATTCAAATCCTATTCCACTGATGACGTAATTTCATTTGGTAAAAAAAAAAAAAAAAAAAAAAAAAATGGAAACCGGAAAGACTTTTGTAAACATCTTGCATCTATAGCCATGAGAGAATTTTTAAAAATTGTTAAAAATATAAAAATATAAATACAGAACATTATAGTTAGGATACTTACCACAAATATTGTTTTATAATTTGTGCTGCAATTTATGTTAGACTATAAATATTAAAACATGAAATGTAAGCAAAACATAATATTGCTAATCATAAACTATTTTTTGCATTTAATTAATTAAATTTTGTTTCAAATATTGATATTAAAAAAATGTATATTTTATTTAGATTTACACACTTACCATATTTGATTCAATGGCATTTTTTCGGCATGTGTTTTATATCAATATTTGTATAAAATAGATTATTTTAAGCACTCAATTGCATAAAATAAATGCAATTTTTATCATATTTAAAAAAGCGTGCAAAGGCCATGACGCTAACATTAGCTATTTTCAAATGTATATTTAATCGTAGTGAAAATTAAATTAAAAACGAATTAGCATATATGTTTTTTATTTTTATGTAAAAAAAAATTTCCAAACATATCTCTTCAATACAATTTATTACTTCTATATTTATACAAAATAACAAATTAGTAAATGCTGAAGATTCAATCTTCTGTTGCATAATAGTTTATATTAAACAAAGATTTGTTCGTTAATGATTATATGGAAAGATAAGAAAAAAATTAAATCATTGATATTTTTACTCTGGTACATAACTCACTTGACGTTAATGAACTTGATTTTTCTATCTGAATTATTCTTAGCAGATATCATACATACATACATGCATCACACACACACACAGAGATACAGATACACACACACACACACATTCAGCCATCCTGAGCACCAGAAATATGGTATGAGAAAAGTAATTTCCATATCAAAACGTTATCGAGCGAAACCTCCCAATACCATGCAGAATTACTTCTGTTTCGATCTAGCAACCAGTACACGTCCCACCACTTCATTGGAAGCCATTTTTTTCGTCCACGTTTTTATCGCCCAATCTATACGTACTATACACACGCGAAACTGTCATAAAAGTGCGCTGTCTAAAACGGCAATATGTGGTTCGTATAGTTTGAATTGTGTTACATCTTTTATTCAACGCATATTCAAAATTTGCATTCCATTTATGGAGCACGTAGAAATTGATGGCACCATTTTCACAATTATTAAAGCTTGAGACCTACATTTATCAAATATTTTTGGTGAAACTAAGTGTTTGTTTATTACTTGAAAAAATATCAAGATAAATTTAATTGTACGAATTATAATTTAATTTATAAAATATGATAACATAATCAGAAAGCTTTTCTTCCAGCAATAACATTATCTTCGAATGAATATTATTTAATTGAAATAATTTAAATCTTATAGAAAACTAATAACTTGGCATCGCGCCAAAAGCAACGTTTCAACAGGGAATCACGGGATGGCAGGATAAGAATTTCTTGTAATCTAATCAGTTGCTGCTTATTGGCAGAAGACGTTCTTTAAAAAACCAATCTTGTACCTCTTAGTATCAATACATTAAGAGTTTTAAGAAATGTAAAAGGAATGACTCTTTATAGATCATATGAACCAAATTATATTTAACATACATTTATTTTTTAACCATTAAAAATAATAAATTTATTTTTAACTTTAAAAATTTTTTTTTTTAATTTTCTGAAACAGGCCAGCCTGTTTAATGTCATTGTGTTATATTGGTGCCAAATATTGAGCTTAAACTTTCTGTTGGTTTACCATTGGTAACGCATGGAAATTATTTATCATACAAAAACAACAAGTATATTAGGTGGGGATTGTAAAAAAAAGCGGATGGAAAATTTTGAATTTGCTAAGACACAACTTAAAGATGCGTTGAAAATATTCATAAATTTAATTTCTCAAATGTTCACGTTCATTCACATTATTTTAGGATTCAATCTTGCTATACGGAAGTGATTTTACCATAATGGCGATAGCAACAACTTTACCCTATTTACAGATTCCTCAATAAAATTTGAAACATTATCAATTACTTATTATGAAAAACACTTTCATAGAATATTTATAAAAGTGTTTTAAAATAATCTAATACATCAATGTTTGATTAAATCAACAAAATATTTTTTTTAAATGTAAAATAGCATGATCCCTGCGCAGTTGTAAAGTGCTCTACTAGCACGCTTGTCATCTTAAGTTCAAATCAGCTTCAACATTATTTGCTGTCAGTGTTTTTTAAAAATAATGAGACTCGAGGATGATAGTTACAGCATATATAAGCTTTTCCCATTCATAACAAAATATTAAATTCTAAATAACTGATTTTCCATCAAAACGGCTCGAAAAATATAGGATAAATACCATAAAAAGTCCAATGCAAAATAGATGTTTTCACTTTATGCTTGCTTTATGTTTGCTTATGGAATATAAAACAGATGTTTTCACTCTTTGTTCCGTACTTATGTATTTCAAAAAGAAATCATTTTTTCTTTTAGATTACTATAAGAGCTAATTAAACGAAAATTATTAAGATTACCAAGCAACTGTCAGCTTACCTGACTAGTTATTTTTTAAATCAAGCACTTAATTACAAATTTAAACGATAGTTTTATAGTCACATTATTATAAATAATCAGAAGCGCTTGCTAGCAACTTTTTATGTTAAAAACGTTTACTTGCCACCTCAGGGCTGATAAGAGTTTACTGAACATATTTTATTCAGTTGTTATTATGTACTATATCCCACCTCAGGTGCACTTCAAAAAATAGAAACACAGTGATTTCCATATGACACACATTACCACCTTCACTCCCTAGGTGTACCACCTCACACCTAGGTGTGGCTACCACACACTGCACACCCTGGGTGTACCACTGCACCTGAGGTGGTAATGTGTTATATACTATAATGTGTTTTATACTATAATGTGTTTCTATACTATAATGCTTTTTCTATACTATAATGTTTTCTATACTATAATGTTACCTGACTAGTTATTTTAAAAAATAAATACATAATTACAAATGTAAAGACAGTTTTATAGTCATTCATTATAAACAATCAAGCGTTTGCCATTCAACTTTTTCATTTTTAAAAATGTTTACTTGCCATATAACGATAGAGTTTACTGAACATATTTTTATTCAATTGTTATTTCCATGTAACACAAGAAACAGAAGCACTTCAAAAATAGAAACACAGTGATTTCCATATAAGAACACATTACCACCTACTTTCCTGGCTGGCCTGACTAGTTATTTATAAAAATCAAACACATAATTACAAATTTAAGAGACAGTTTATAGTCACATTCATTTTTAAATAATGAGAAACGCTTCTCATTCAGCTTTTCCATGCTAAAGTTTACTTGCAATATAAAGATCAGAATTTGCTGAACTTGTTTTATTCTATTGTTATTTCCGTGTACCCACCCTCAGAAGCACTTCCAAAAATAGAAACACAGTGATTTCCATATAGAACACATTACCACCCTGGCTGTTCCTACACTCGCCCAAGTATGTCTTCACTTTTCAGCACCCAGTACACGTTCCAGATCTTCATTGTAGAGCTTCTCTTTTTTATCCACTGCATTTGTTATCACCCTTATTTTAAGCAATCCATAGACATACCAAAGAATGCCAAACTGTCTCACATCTAGGAAAAGCAATGCATGGGATCAACGTGATCTTTATTCAACACATGGCCCCAAGAGATTTGCATCGGCGGTAATGGGCCACAAAAGTGTTTGGTGTTATCCGCACCGGGATTTGGGTAGGTGGGGATCATGTTTGTACCACATATTTATGAAGTCATACGGCTTGGTTCTATCTTTTTTAAAAAGTGTTGCTGAGCACATCTTTACGTAGAGTATAGGCTGCTTCTGCATGAAGTGGATCTCTCAATATTTTTGTATAACTTGATTAGAAGAGAATTATGGTAAAATCTTATCATTACATATTTTTAATGATTAATAAATTGGATAAATTTCTGGAATTTACTAGTGACACGGCATTATGACTAGAGAATAACGATTTGAAGATCCACAATAATACGATTCTAATGACTAACAGATTGGATATTTATAAATGGTTGTGAATCAACAATTAAAACTGCTTTCTGACTACTGAAATATTGTATATTTTTCGTCTATCAATTATACGTTCTTAGGGTATACGACAAAATAACTATAGTGTATAATGGGTATGAATGACCATGAACATCACCAAAACTTACCTTATTTTGAGTATACTTGAAATCACTTGTCTATAGAAAACCCTTTGTTCTTAAAAATGAGAAATATGCTGTACAACAGGTAAAACCTCATCTGTTTATCTGTTCTTTTAATATTGTATACATGATTGCATTCAGTACTGTAATGTGATGGTAGGCACATTGAATTCAGCTCTTGTAAATCATGTTTAAATAAAATTTATTGCATTAATTTATTTTAGATTTCATTCTATATTTCTCTACTTTTTTTATTTAGCTGTAACAAAACTCTCTATAGTCAAGATTTAAGTAACACCCATCAAACATTTATTTTCTTGATGTCATATAATATAGTACTCAGTGAATAATAATCCTGTAAACCCTTTGTCTAACTAATTCATAGACTATACTCATCGTGTTTCACTTTTGCTCCCAACTTTTGAAATATACAAAGTAAAAATGGGTGTTACTTTTTTTATTTTTATTCAAAATGTCTCCCATTTTAGTTATTGCATTCATTGTAAAATGAAATTAGTCGATGCATTGAAAAACCATTATTCTTCATCAAAAGCATATTTAATAAAATTAATTATGTAATAAGATTTATTAATATTCATCCTTGACTTTTAATACGATTACAAATATTCAAATTTTTTATATTTTATAAGTTTAAAATATATAAAAATATTTTGAATAAAAAAAATTTCAAATAATATATAAATATATATTGAAAATTTCAAAATAAATTATCTTAAATAGAGATAAATTGTCTTAATATGGCATGTAAAATGTATACAAGAAATGATTAAAGAGTAACAGAATCAATACATAAAATTCAAAATTTATGTTCAAAAATATAAATTCGTAAATATAGATATTAGAAATATTCAAAATAATTATTTAAACAATATTCAAATTTAGTTATTCAAAATATTCAAAATCATTATTTAAAAACATTCAAATTAATTATTAAAAAATATTCAATTTATATATATATAATTTAAAAATTTTATATTTTACCTTAATTATAATTATAGTAAATTTTCAATAACTATTCTTTTTAAGCTAATTTTTTTGATTATACATAATTATTGAGGAAATGTTTAAATTATTTTTCTATATTTATTTTTTACTCTTCAATTACAACAAATTTAAATAGATTGATTAGGATTTAAAACAGAATATTTAAATAAGTGAATAAAGTTATATATAGTAATGAACCCATAACATTTACATTCAATTATAAAAGGGATTTGGTTTTCCCTCATTCAATTATAAAGAAGCTCTTTCATTTATGTTTTTCACGTGAAAGAAAGAAAATTATTTTACAATAATTCATTAGGGATAATTACATTTTTAATGGCTTTCAAAAGGAAAAAAAAACGAAAATAAAACTAGGTTGTAATTATCATTTGATATTGCTGGAAAAGCATCAAAATATTAAATTAATTGGTAATTCAGTTAATTGACTTAACTTTTCTAAGATCTCTCGTTATTAAAAACTAAATATGTGTTTTATTTACTTAGTTTAACTTAAGTGATATCATTTTTTTGCTTGAAGGAAAAAGCATCTGCGATGTAATGCGTAAAGCAAGCGATCATTTTGTTTACTCAAAATTAGTAGGAAAAAAAATTTATATTCAATTATGTAAATAGCATTTTCTTCAAAAAAATAACGCACTGAATAATTTTCGAAAATATGTTTATTGAAATGTTACTTATTGTAGCAAAGTCAGTAATCTATCTCTTTTAACACTAATTTCTTTTTGCAAATTGATATAGATTCAAAGATAATACAGTCATTTGAAAAAAAAATGTTTTAGAGGTACTTTATATTAATTATATTTTATTATGAATTAACTTGTATTTGTCTAAAGGAAATTAATCAAAACCCTAAGGCCAGAAATACCTGGAGGAGTTTAATATCTTCTATAGACCTGTTTATATATAAAATATATATAAAGGGTGATTACTAATAAAAAAGGTTAATATTTAAGGTTGATATTTGCTGTTGCGTGAGGAGGAAAATCTCACAAAATCCGCTGGGTATTTTAATTTTATAGGTTCTGATTACTTTTCCAAGCATTGTAGTTAATTTATGTCTGGCTTAATTCATTATCTGGCAAGAATTATTCATATACATGTGAAAGGAATCATTCGTATATGTAGCAAGAATGATTCATATAATGTTAGCTCTGATCAGTGGTATATGCCTTGGAATCATTCGTATATACAGCAAAGATCCATTCGTATATGGCAAAAGAATCGTTTCGTATATGTAATGCAAATTGTCATGCTCTACGCAGCAAGAATCATTCGTATATACAGCAAGAATCATTCGTATATACTTGGCAAAGAATGATTCACATTTTATGTAACTGATTAGTCGTATATGCGGCGGGTCGTTTCTGCGTACTTATTGGCGGAATCATTCGTGGCGCTACGGCGAAAGATCGTTCGTATATACGGCAAAGATCGTTCGTATACCCATGGCAAAAGAAGAAGGTCATTCGTATATGCAGCAAAAGGAAGATTGATCATTTCAATTTACGTATATATGAAAAGAATCGTCGTATATGTAACAACAATCAGTCGGCTATGTATAGCTACAATTGTGTTGTGATCGTATATTGCTGGCTACAGGCGTTTGTGTATGTGGCAGCAATCGTTCCCTTTTATTTGCGTTTAGGTTGTTGACTTGTTGCAGTGTTTTGCTTCAGTATCCGATGATGGAATTGGATGAGTGGTATCATTTGGCGATTATAGCAGCATTTCTTATTATTTGTTAATGTTGCAAGGTTTCAAGAATGGGCAAAGCCCGAGGCGTGAGTACACGGAAGCGTTGATAATGCTTGGTGAAGGTATTGTATGTGGTGATCCCTGTTACTCTTTGGCTGTAGTCGGAGGATCGAAAAGTTACGAGATTATAAAGTTCAAACCCTATTGGATATATAATTCAATATGGTTGCCCATAAGAAAAGTAAATAAATTAGATAAATTATTATGGTTCAATTCTAGCATTACATAACTTGGGCGACATGTTATTTATTTTTATGTCTAGATTAATTATTTCCATTATGTTTTAGAATGATTGAATTTAAAGCAGCTGTTTATTGATATTCTTAACAGTATGAGCTGACATTTGTGATTTTGCACGTTACGATACATAAGAAAATAAAATGCAAAATAGTAAATTAGATTGATTTTGATTCTAACAAGCATAATTTCGAATTGCATGTTATTATTTGTATACTAATAAGATTCTACCGTTTTATTTCCCCATTATGTTTTCCAAGGCGGACAAAAAAGAAAATATGTTTCGTGATTATAGTAACGATATGAACAAATGCATGTGCCCGTTTTTAAAATCATAGTTTATAACGATTTGAATCAATTATCTAAAATTATGTTTAAATATCTACAATGAAAAATAATAAAGGAAAATATTTTGTTGATTCAATTCCTAAGGTATGTATTTCACTTAATGTGTGGACTTTAATGTTAATTATTATAACAACCTGAATGCAGGTTTTTACTTCAATATTAATTAATTAATAAATATTTTTGACTTTATTAAAATTTATTATGAAACAAAATTACTTATCTGAGAGGTATGTGGCTTTGAAATACTTTATAACACATTTAGAATCAAAATATTTTGTTAAGGCCCCCAAATTTTAGGGTACTCCTCTTGGCTTTATCAAATAATCTTAAATTTATTCCAGCGTTCAACATCTTAAGATGCCTAAAATTGATCCCTTTGATGCAGGAAACTGGCCAAGAAACTTGATACTTCCACTTAGAGAGACATCATCAAAAGCTGAGGCTCATACTCAAAAGGGAGTTGTAATACGGCAGAGGGGCTCAGGAGAGGGGAGATGTTCAGGCTAAAACTTAAATAAGTTTCGGCGGATGCGGCAGTCTCTTGGCGGGTGCCTCAATCGCCTATGGATATACCTCTATAGCAAGGATGATTACCGGAACTGGGAGTGTTTACCATTCCTTGGCATTACCGACGGATGTGAACTTTTGGTGGAAAGATACTTGGGGTATACGTATTATGC